>LUCH01005186.1:0-41401 GCA_013368495.1 Paragonimus heterotremus | reverse complement strand
CAATGGTGCAGGTACCATTTCCACTAGTCGTGTTTATCAGTTTATTTGAGCCGAAATAAAATGGTTTTGCTATGCACGCGTAGTTAGTGAACTGTTGATAGTTTGACTCAAGATATGTAGTTAAATAAGTGAACGTATGAACGAAATAATAATTTGTCAGTGATAAACTAATTCCCTTAATAAAAATAACAAGTTGGTTATCGGGAATTAGACCAACATTTGTGTACACCCAACTGTGGAAGTAAAAGCATGATCAGAGGCGGCCAACTTACTGTTTCTGTCGCTAGTACGAATTCAACCAAAATCACGATTGTTTACAATTAGTCTTCTTTCAGATTAAGTAATATACAGGACAACTCCGTGATTATCTCACTTTGTATGTGTAAACCCAGGGGTGTTGTATTTTACAGAGCTTGACCTTCTTTAATTTGAGCATACACAACTACACGAAATATAGTATATTATATACTGTATAGTACAAAGAACTTAAGATTGATCAGTCGGCCACCAATGCACGACACAGGTTTGTCGTAAATATCTGATTAGTAGTCAGCTCTGACCGGTGACCCACGACACCCTCGAAAAACGCTGGCCATATTAATTGCTTATGAACTACTTTGTAGTGCGGCGATTCATCGATTTTCGCACGCCGTTTCTTCACGATGGCCGGGCAAGTATCACATGTATATCTGCAAATGAACCCAACGTAGTTCACCGCAAACCATCACACAAACAGGAATTCTATCATGTATCGGTTTTGGACACAGTCGTCATTTCAATGGTTGTATATAGACGGGCTGATGAGCGCAACTCCTACCCCACGGTTTGAGTTTCATGGAAAGTTTGTCCATTTCGAAACAATGGTAAACACTTAATCACATGCCACTACTATTGGGAATGGAACAGTTAGCTTTCGATTAGGTAAGATGTATTTTTTCGCTTATCACAAAAAACTCATCGTTAGCTGTAAACCATAACAGATAGATCATAACACTCAGGGTCTTTTGGTAACACAGAAGAATAACGTGCATCATGAAAATCGAACGAATCACACTGTATTAACGGTTTCCAAGAGTAACCGGTACTACATAAACTAGAATCAGGTACGTACTGAACTCCGTAAATTGCACGATAGAACAAGTACCATTACTTCCCGGAAGATCGGTTTCACTCTAAGCAAGTTCAATTAAACTGATGGTAAATTTAACCCATACTCACTGTGAGATTTACTGTAAATGTCCTTTGTAAATAATGCGCTTCTAGCTCCATGGAACTAAACCTTCAGCAATCATCAACTAGTAATCTATTTGCAGCGACCAATATGACAGTGGTTACCTTTCAAATTGATCTCGAACGCAATATCACCTTGTTACCTTAATTACTCAAGAAGCTGTAGCTACTGGTGAGTTAATGTAATTTCTCCCAAAATATATAATCATTATATTCAGAAATGTAGAGTTTGTATATGCAGTGAGATTTCAGGTTAATTTGCGTGGGTTATGGTTAGGTAACCCAAAATGTAATTTTTGTATTGAGCTTTATTACTGCGAGTGGTGTCGGGAATGAATTAGCAGGGGATATGTGAAATATTCAGGTTTACTTTTCTCTGTCTTGTCCTTCATATTCAACAGCTGAGAAGAATTTTCTTGATGGTATGCTTTTGAATACTTAATAACAGTGAACCAGTAATTAAGTCTCTCAACTGTTGGGTACAGTGTTTTGTGTAACCCTGTCTATTTGAACTCTTGGTAAAGTCCATCAGTGAAACTATCACCAGCATTGTTAGCGGAAATTGAAATTTCATGAAATGTGAATGGAAATGTTTGGTTTGGTCGAGTATGCAAACGAAATGTTCTAAAACAGCTTTGAAAAACCAATCATTCACAAGAGTTCATCTTTGACTTTAAATTCATTAGAGATTGCATTACTGTGACAGGATGATTTGCCAAAATCTGTCTGATTGTTGACGGAAGAGAAAAAGTAACTACTGTCATTTTCTGCCAAAATTTTCAACATGCAAAATTTTTATCTTTCAAAAAGACAGTACAACGGATTCCGAAGGTAAACAAAATGGCGGGCATATTAAATTTGCTTATTGTTCTGAAGATGAGTTCATACCTGAAACAGAGTTATAATAAATCAGTTATTATATTCATCCGCAGCGTCTATGTTATAAGTACGAATAATATGCCGAATGAATACAATTGTGTGTTGTACAGCGTACAAATGAACTCATTTTATTTTTAGTCACTCCCGTTTGAACAGTTAACAACTCAAAATGTAAAATTACCGATTACCATATTGATTTTGAACCCTTCAGATGGAGCGAGCTCCAGAGAAAGTAAATTCATCCATAATTTTGAACGACCCCACCACTGTGTGACTACTGACAAAATGTTTTCGGTTAAAATTGTTCGGATGTTGCACTAGTGATCTCTTAATAGTTCATTCAGACTAATATGAAAGATCTTTTATGCAACACCATAAATAAGCTAATAAACGTACTATTGATAGCTAATTAAATGCTAGTGCAGTGAAGATGAGCGATCGTATTATACTACTCGTACCGGGGCTATTCAGTAGTGAGAGCAAGGCACATATTATTACATCGTACAAGCCACTGGAAGAATGCAGAAAGGAGCATCAAAGTGCGGCATCTCCCATGGTCCATGCTACTTAATATAACTGAGCACTGACGTATGTGGCATCCGAGACGGTCTGGGGCCGAATACGGCCTGCAAATGAATGGTTTTGTGTCTGGTTTTGTTTAAATGCATAACCCACGTATTGCTTTGTCGAATAAACATACCTTGCGCCATCCACGTTCTTGGATCACAACACTAGTTGGTGGGACATACTACTTCAGACTGAATACCATCCACAACTGATCGCAGTCATCTCTCTCAGATAGGCTTTTCTGTTAGTCCAATATAAAATGAAGCATTGTACTCGCGTTCAACTCTTAGTAAACTTCATCACGGATGCATATTCGTGTTTCCATCAAAAATTGCATCCCGACCACCATACTTGTAAGACCGGGATGCTAACCACAACATCAATAACCCTACAAAATATAAGGTAGCACGACCTCTTCCAAGCGCTTAGACACAACATTTTGTGAATGGCGTTCAGCTTGCCTGAGCATTTCGGAGGCAGAAGAAAGACAATCGCTTCGACGTGATTCGGTTGTTTAGCAAGTAGAACGTTAGCCACTTCCCAACAAGATATTTCTTTCGTTGGTAAACACTTATTCAATGTCCAGATTTTTCGCACTTCTCCTCGTTCTTATGAACGTAGTTAACCAGCACCGTTTCCGTCTTACCATTTGTAATTGCTGGCTTTTAGTTGTCGTGAATTTTTAAAATAAATCTGGATCAAAAGTGTAACCCTTCTGACAGAGCCGTAAAATGAGTAGTGTTGAGTCACATTAAAAAACCCGCCTTTGTCGTTTTGTACCAATTCGCTGGCGTGAACAGGTTAATGTCATTTCCGTTTGTGCAACTATTTTATAAACCATGCACCGTGCAACTTTATTTGAAAGTCCGGAGGAAGAGAGCAATATTTGACAAGTAGACTAGGTCGATATACCGCGGTTTCTGAATCAGCACTCTGGGTAAATGCCCGTGGCAATTCTATTTTCGGTTCACACACCGATTATCAGAAACTATCCCACCCCGAGCGATGTTTTGTTAATCGTGTTTGTTATGTAGCATACCTAACGGTAATGCCGGCGAATTTATAGTCAAACTACAATGACGAGTTTATTAACATAGCCATGAGATTATCTGTACCACGAAATGACTGCGTGTACGTGTGCGTTGCAAATCATTCCATGTCCCCGAAGCAACAACGAAGTCAACGCTCAAAATGAATGCTGAAACTTGTAACAATCCTTCGTGTCTCGTAAGAGAATGGCATTCAGAACTTGCACCAACTCTAATCACTAAATGTTCCAGCGCGTCCTCTTCACAGTGCTATTCCCTGTGGAAACTGTGTGACAGTGCATTATAACACCTTGACCTAACCTGCTAAGCATTCATACTAATTACCCGTCTACACCAGACCTAGTTGCAAACTATATATTCGCGTTATGCATGTAATTCTAGTTACAACACATGAATTGACCCGAATTACATAATACTATAATATGCTATCACGTTATTATAAATCAAATGTTGTCAAGTAACCAGTAATTACCTTAGTATTTCAACAGATCTGTTAAAGTCCACAAGTGGCCTTGAGATCAAGGTTGCCTAAGCAACCTAATATGTAAATTAGTAAAAGCTTGAAAACAATTAACATAGCACAAAATTTGCACAGGTATACGTATTTTGGTAAGTAACAAAATGCTATTGCTTTTCAGTCAGTATCAAGGAAGAAATCGGTGAGTATATGTAACGGCAATCGAAGAAGTAATGTGCATCTGAAAACATCACCCAGATATGCTCTGCTTGCGCCATTAGGTATAGACTAGACAAAAACCCAATATGGTCTACATTGACCAATCCGAGAGTCTATTTGGGATCAATTACGTTTTTCACACAAATGACCTCAATTTACCCCTAAATGTGTAGAGTAACGTAAATCTCATCGGTCCATTTTGACCACCGTTAACTATCCCTAAATCAACGTGAATTGTACCAAACTGCCGTAAAATATCCCTAAATCGACGTAGTTTACCCCAATGCACCATAAAGTGGCCCAGGAACTACTTAAAATAACCCACACAACTGTGCACAACAGTTCCCAGCAACTTCACATAACACGATACATACTAAACAGGTCGAACATCACTGTAACTTTCATGAAAATTAACTTTCATGTTAATTAATACGCCAAGTGATGGTTAGTAAAACTTTGGGTAGAACGAATTACATTCTTCGTTCATCGCCTGTTCATGGCCCGTAACTAATTCTGGCATGCCAGAAAAATCTTGTATCAATCACAATGGACATGCTTTGTTTAGAATATCTTCAAATGAACCATTTCCTCAAATCAACTGCATCATATTCAAATACTGACACCCAAAAACGAAAATATGTTTCACTGCGAGTTACGCTTTACTTATCTTCCCTAGAGACGGGATCGTTTGAGGAAGGTTTGTTTCAGTGTTACTCAACATTTCCCAAGTTAGCTGGGTGAAATCTTTCGTAAACATTATTGAATTTCATTCCACAATTTTGATTTAATGCTCACTACTCAGTATACATGTGAACTACTTGTTACTGGTAGCGGCCATGGTTAGTTTCTTTACAAAAGTATATACTTTTGTTGGAAGTCAGCCTTAGTAACCGCTTCTTGTGAGACACTTCCTGCAAGTAATGGAAACTTAGGTATTGTTTTCTCACTGTTGACGTTTTGCACTAGTGCCTGCGCACCGTATGTTACGTTGCCTACGGGTATTCGGTGCTCAGTGCAGCATGACGGGATAGAGTAACTGACAGCAGTAGGTGCAAATCTTCTCTTTTTCACACTAACACCTCAATCGTTGTCATCGTCTGGAAAAATTGGCTGTTTACCGTTAAAATGATACCCAACTGGAAGAGCAAACTTACATTCGACGTTTCTGGGGAAAACCCATGTTCATTTTATCGTCACTTGAAGGTAGAGTGCCGGAGGTTTATCTGACTTTCATTTCCCTTGCATGTTTGAAGTCAACGGCAATGAGATGTTGGTAGGTTTAATATTAAGTAACGTAACTTACTTGTGGTAACCAGTATGCTAACTGGTATCTTGGGGTCGTCGGAATTCGGCTGCAGGTGGTTCCACGCATACATGTAGTACGCACTTCCAGGTAGCTGCGGAATGGTCGCTATTGTTCACGTAACATTAATCCAGGTGCTGCTGATGACGGCAACATCCTCGTCGTCGTCGGCCTCACTTTCGACCATACAGTAACCGCTTTATTACGCCGAATTCTCTGCTGGTTGTGCTCGCACGGATCAATTTAAAACAACATACTTCAGCGAAAACTTTGATAACTTGGACGATGTTATTCTGGCTATAAACAAGAAGTATCTCTTGAGTACCGGTCCGAAAATACCAAAACTACACTCTGGATCTTTGATTTAATTTTTTTGATGAAATTGTCATCATTTTTCCTATAATGTTGGCGATAATTTTATGTACAACTATTGGACCGACAGTACATAGGTACATAATTCCTTACAATCCCGAACAGACAATCTACTTTAAACAGGTTGTCACCTTTGGACATTCTGTCAAAATATTTACCACCTAACCCTCCAGCCCGGCGTATGTTCTGGCATACCGGGGGGACCTCATGATTTATCAATCAGTCTTACATACATAACTCAATCGTCAAGCGTTCTCATGTCTACCAGTTAGGAAGTGGTTCTCAAGGAAAAGGAAGTGAGTCGAGCGACTTGTCAATGATCAAACTTATGGGCTGTTGATAAATGAGGATTCAATGAATGACTAACATTTAGCAAAATTTAGCTAAACCAGTGAGGCTAGAAATCTGGTAAACGTTAAAAGTTAAAGGTAGATCAATTCAAACATTCTGGGTGGGCAAGTAGCCCACCATACATAAACATAGGCTCGCTACTGTTTCGACCGTGCAATGCAAACTTGTGTACGACTAACGACAGTTAAGTATGAGAAACCAACCGTCCCATCATTTTGTAGGACAAGTCATGAGCGGACATTTAGTCGGATTTACTTTAGCCCATACTCTCAACTATTTAGGCCTCAAAACAAGCACTCATAGATACATGTACCCTTGAATGTTTGTCACTCACACAGCATAGTCACTGGTGACTTGGAAACATATGGGTACCATGTTAAAGTATGCCAAGGAAGATTGCATGGTGGTTTTAGGCAACCAACATCAAAAGGGAGTGAAGAAATTAATTTCCCCCGATATTTTATTTAGACTAAAATTTGTTGGTGTATTAATTGTTGAACCAACATATTCAATAAACATAATATATGAAATATGGTGATGATGAATAATGATAAGTGGATAATAAAATAACAATACTGGAATATTAATGTGTTAGCAGAAAATAGTATCAGTTAACTTTCAACTGAATATAAAGGACATTTCTAGCATGGATGTTTCACTTTACTGGGTTAATCTAACCGATTCGGAGTGCAATGAAAACGTTTCGTATTCGCAATGGCTAGCAGTAAACAGTGCCCTGAAAACATACACATATTCACAGAGACATTCGGTTTAGTTTACTTAGACGTGTAGAAATCTGGCTTGGGAACCAGGCCGTGATTGGAGTTGTGATCGACTGCTATATGTCTTCGTCTGAGTTCCGTTATTCTCATTTAATTCAACTGATATAGTTTTCATTTAAAGAAACATCCTCTGCTCACCACTCATCGTCCATGCTTAAGCGACTGTTAGCTAGTGGTTAATTCCGATGGCTTAACTGACTAGTTGAATTCTAAGTTGATAGTTTAGCTGATGATTTCTGGCACCATCATATAAACCGTTGTGACAATGAGTTCATAACAGGTGAATTTTCCATTCATTGTATTTGTGGTGTAAATAATTGTGGCTGCTTGCCTGTCCGTCTACGCCTTCCCTGATGTTCCGAAATGATCGGCCATCATCAATAACAGGTCTACGTTTCATTTCAGTGCGAATGATCTACGTTTGTCAGAAAATTTGAATGTTGTGATACTTGGTATTATTAGGTTATTTGCAGAGACTTCTTGTTTCGTCTTGGTCGTGTGAATTGTTTAGACAAGCATATCGAACTGATTTAGCGTATTTTCTTTGTGAATATACAGATAACCGTCAAAATTGCATACATAAAAGATCTTTCCATCATGATTAATTCCTGGTCGAATTCATTCATAATCATTGCATCAAATCACTGTTCTGTCAGCCTAACATAAATGCCCCGGTCTTGGGAGCATTCCAGAAAAAAACGGCTAAATGTGGGGGCATGAACTCAAATCCTAACAGTCTAAAGTGCCCCAGATAAGTTTTATTTATCTCAGTATCTAAAACACTGTCCACTGAGATTAATACTTTCAGTAACCAATAACAACATTTATTTCCATGCCAACAACTAGCGTCTACATCTACTGATGGCGGGGTGAAATGAGTTCTGTTGGGTGAATGACAAAATCAGTGTTGTGGAGGTCTGTAATTTAGTTATATGTGCACTGGTTAGCTGGCATTAGAACTTGGCAAGTTATTGTCCAATAGATGGGACATCCATAGTCGCTCAATCCTTCTGATTGAAAGCATATGTAACTTTAAAACTGAAACGACTTGCACGCTAGACATCCTGGATTTCTCAGTCGTTAATAAAATGACTTCAACTTAAATCCAGTTATCGTAATTCGGATCAAGATATTCTTTTTGAAATAAAGCAGCACGTATAATTGGGAGTTTGATTACGCCCCCGTTCTTGAACGTTATGTAGTGAACCTGTGGGATTATGCTGTTCATTATTTTTGAGGAGCATGGGTCACCTATGTAAGTCGCTGCAGTGATCATTATATGTGTAAATGAGATGCAGCTTGCAGGGAGCCGCAAGCTGTTCACTAGCAGATGAAATAACATTGGGATAAGCATCAAAATGTTCAAGAATTAGATAATGTTTCTCGATAATGGAATAGCCTCAGTGAGCTACGGCAGTTCTTCAGGATAAACGTTTGACAGATTGGCTTTCGTTCACGTCGGATATTCCAAGTGTTTCACCATACCTCGTGGGGTATTGTTTCGTGTGGTAGCATTTACCAGAAAAGTCGAAATAAAGTGTGAGGATGAACATGCAAAATCGCTCGAATCTCACCTTTTCCAACTAGGACTAAATGAAGGGACTCGTTGTTGCCCAACAAAATGCATAGGAAGAATACAACACCTATACTCAACCGAGCCACCAACATTCGGTTTCTATGGAAATAAAATTTTCAGAAGAATACTGGTTGGGGGATCGCGGACCAAGTCGACGGAATTTCCATAGAGTAACATGTAAAGTTGTGAGCAGCCTAACCTACATTCCATCTACATAGTGAAACAATCTTGAGTGAAGATTATCAAACGGATATGCCAGAGCTTACCATTACAACTGTTATCAAACAAGGAGCTTACCACATGCATGAATCGAACACAGAATTGAAATGTTCGACAGTAATCGTGCGCTCATTTGTGCACCATTGCCTAAACAATCATGTGTTCTAACTGAGTGAAATTAATTGGTTTATGTGTTTACTGGAGGCATCAGTTTGTCTGTGGTTAAATCCCTGTCACATCCAGTCAGACAAGTGTAGTTCTATAGGGAACTCCAAGTGGATGTTGGTTTATTTCGGAATGTTATCGTTGTGCACGCCGATTCGCAGCTTATACACTAGGATATTACGTCATGGGCTTGCCCAAACAGTCTGATAATTGCACAGATAGAATGATTGAAAAACCTTACGTTAACACCATGCGGTTATGCAACGCGTGACCACAGACATGCCCATTCAACCAAATCGTTTCTCAGAATTTTTATTATTGATAATTGGTGGGTCTTTTCAAATAATTTAATGTTGTAACCAAGTTCGACTGATCTTTTAACAATCCTTTTTGACTGAAGGGAACTGGTGGTCGATTTGGAGTGTAATAGCAAAAACGAGTCCGAAACTCAGTATGCATGTAATGAATTTTTTGACAAAAGTTGGACTACCAACTGAACACAAATATTATACTATTCCGTTGTTTAGTCCATTTCGTAACGTACGTCTGTTCATGTAAAATAATCTGTTGACATTATATGCATCATACCGTCACCAAACAAGGTATCGACGTCAATTCTTTTGCTCTGTGCTTAGTTTACACGGTTTTCCTTCCAGTATATACAAAACTAAAGACTGGTAAGCGGGCGATAGTGTGTGTGTGAACTATTGATATGTGACTGAGGTTGAGAACAGTCAAATCGTACTAACCAGTACATGTTAAATAATGACACTTCCACAACGTTTTCGAACAGAAAATTGGTTCAGCCACAGTGTCTGAATTGGAAAGTGATTGGAACAGAAGTTTTTGACAAAGTTCATGCAATTATTTTCGATATTCAGGGGAATACTTAATGCTACCGTACATGTATATATACATCGAACAGTATAACCACTGTTTTGGTTAAGTCAGTGAGCAATAATGTATTTGACAATACATACTATGTAACTGAACTTTGTAATGAAAACATACTAAGATTGTGCCGGACATAGTAAGATGCTTTCATATTTATTAGGTTGCTGGTGATCATCGACCATTATAGACCAAATGAAGTCTGAAGGGCTTTGTTTGAAATTCAGGGAATGGAAAACATTTTGCGCTGTAATGTTTAGTTGCACGAACAGATGAATATTTCTGAGTTCAGCTGAAAATTCCGAAGTATTTGTAAGAAGCATCTTCAAAAGCACAATAATACCAGCGTGAATTACATCTATTAATTTGGCTCACAAATTTGCCGTGAAAAAATTCAAGCGTTGCATGCTTAATACATTCGGACTTCAAGCATTTATCAGCAAAGACTCAAAAGCTTCAAAGGACAGCTTAGTGGAAATGCATAATTCAAATTGAGGCTAAGATTTTACATTATAGATTTAGATCTACGTTTTTGATGGCACTTCGTTCTCAGGTTCAAATAGGTTTGATTGTGTGCATACACGATATAGGCTATTTTGATGTATAAGTTCAATGAAAATTGTTTCAAGTTGAAAACCACTCACAGTTGATCGCAGCTGTCGTATTTCCATAGACTTTCCAGTCGGCCCATTTCGAACAGCAGAAACACTAGACTCGAGTTTCGCTCTCATTAGAGCTCGTCAGTAATGCATGTCACCGCTACTGCCAGGACTTGAACCACGGACACGCTGTTCATGAGCAGTTAACCGTGTTGACCACTGCGCCATTGACCTCACGTTAGGCACGACCGAATTATCGTATGTGAACACTCAACCACTTTCGCTTGTGAGTAATGGTCAAATTGCCCGACCGCCTCCAGAGGAGACACAGTTACTGTCTGCTAACTCCAATCGATGATCCCTCGACTAGGACTTCTCTCCAAGTTGTTTTTTTAGTACAAGCCTATCGTGCAAGCCGAAGTTAACCCAACTGGTGTGCTTTAGTTAACCTGTAAGCCGTACCAAGCGGCAGACGTCGAAACAGGTTTGTGCTCCGTTAACTTTTACCATTATAATCCATCTGCTGAGAATAAATCAGTTCAAACTGTATTTAGAGGACATCTCCGACTAAGAAGATTTTTTCTTGACCTGCAAAACCGTTATTTGTGTACTGCATATGCAACTAACTCCCGTTAGCTATGGCAAACAGTAGAGACCTTTCGATGTATTGAAGGGAATGAAGTTGACATAATATGCTTGATAATCTTTATAAACCATTACTTGTTGCAACCGTCTAAACAGTTCATAGGTGACGCTCCCAAGATTGGCAAAACAAGAACAGATTGACATTATAACAGTTTTGTTTCACAAAATCTGTATAATCCAACCAGTATGTTTTCTTATGTAGCAGCTGATTTATACCGTTCGGCTGGTAAGATTTAATTGCATAACCTGATGTATATTACTTATGGAAACTGCGTATCACGATATCCTTTATATATTTATGTTTCTGTGTATGATAGTTGATTCGGCATTTAATCGACATACGCCAGATATGTTCTAAAAGGCCGTAAGATGTTTTCTGCAAGAGATACTTCAAATAAGTAGCAAAAATTAAAACCACACAAATGTTACCGCAAGAAGATCCCGTCAGTTATGTTCAGTAACACGCAGTTCATCAACATGACATTTGTGTTGACAACAAACAATGTTGAAATATGAACACAGAGACAAGATGGATGAACGTTTTTTTCCATACTGTAGGTCATAATTATTTGGTTACCTTGTCCTACACTTAGAAATGTGCGGGTTGGCCGAGAAACAGAACAGAATCAATATTCATGGTTTTCTGTTTAGTATCAAATGACACCTGTAGATGGATGCATTTCTGGGTAGAATATGTTCTGGCATATGAGTCATGCAAAGACGCTATAATCCAACTCCGTATCATTACGTTTACATATATAAGCAACCCTTCAAGCCTACTTTATCTAGGTGTAGTGATTGGGTTATCCAGTCATTTTATTTCATTAGTATTTTATATTTATTCATCGGAAATTTGGAACATGTGACGTTTACGATAGTCAATTACCAATTTGATGAAATTGCAAGCACCAACGATTGCCCAGATATGAGCGCAATCACCGGGGTTGCGTTTGGTGTTCAACGAATTATATACTGTCAGTCACTGATTTTACTGCGCCAGGGTCATGAACTTACAATTGTGTATATAAGATACTGAAGCGTCCGGATGGCCCTCGAGTCACGCAGATACATTTAGGAGTATATTTAGAGAAGCATTGTGACAACCTTCACTTCCGCCTCCTATTACGCATCTTTCCTTACCAGCTACCATTGTGTAATAGCACAGCTCATTGCGTTCAGTTAATTTTAACTTAATACAGTCAACTTTGGGCAAAATTAACAGAACTACACATAATTTTAAAAAAGTATATGTGTGGCGATGTGTCACACTTGTTCCAACCCAATTTTTTGACCACAGTAGCCTTTAATTATCACGCACATAGCAATCGATTAGTAATCCAACCCGCTTTGAACCCAGTCGGACATTTTGCTATTCCGTAATTTGAAATGATATATTGGCTATTCTGCTGTTCTTGAATCATAAGCTTGCAATCGTGAACTTATCGAAAGATGCAAGATAATAGTGAGAATTTGAGTTCAGAAGTACGAGCACATCCATAAAAAGCATGGCCATGGAATATCGAAACGGTCTATCTGCCAAACCAACAAAAAATCCATAAAGTTACTAGTATGGCAGTGCAGTTTGTGTAACATTCCGTAAACACCTAGTACATGGTGAGATATGCGGTTGATAAAGCTCTAATGGGAAGTTTCCAAGCTCTCTGTTTGGCTTTACTGTCTAATTATCGGAGCATATGCGACTGTAACATGCGGTTCTTGCCACTGGTTGAAATCTAGCTAAAGCTTTAAGATTTTACAAAGAGTTTATTCGCTAATTCTCTGATCTATCCCAACGCTCACAATTATTATCAAGGTGACAATAGAATCTACTGCAAGGATTCTGGTCCCAAGTTCTATGTATAAAAGATGCCTTTATATCGGCTTAGGTACGTTGGCAGCATAATTTAATTCCACATCATCTTTCGACGCTACTCCGAATGAAGTGCTGTCTGGGTGTTGGTGAGTTAAAGTTAGCAGAGACTTTTGTCACCTGGATATTAAAGTTGCCGTTGAGCTTCAATAATAGATCATAAACTCATACCAAACAGATGGTCTGCTGATGAAATAACCAAACCAACCTGACCCGATATACTCGATGTCATGACGGAATCTTAACATCTGTTATTGTGAACGACTACCTACGAAACAAAGTTTAGAAAGGTTATTCTTCGCGTTGCATTGCTACAAAGCTCTAGCACTAATGTTCTCACTGTACGCAGGTCATCGCTTGACGAAAACTTATGTTGGATGTTTATTTTCATCAACTTTCATCATTCAGTATTTGGTTTATATTATTCAGGGTCACTGGTCGAATCTGGTACGTTGTCTCACAGATGTGAATGCGGCGTCGGTTATTTGCTTCCACTAAAAGTTATCTGTCAACCAATTCTTAATTGTGTCATGCAAACTTGCAACCAGGTAGCACTAGTAATAAATAGAATACCAACTTTTCAACTATGCAGAAAGTATTCAAATTAAATAGTAATACATTTAGTCATATAATTGACGAAACAAATTATGCAGTAGGTCAGCCTACGTTCACCCAGTCCATGTTCAGTTGTTGTTAGCTTCAGTACACGTTTTGTAATTCTTCAAACTTCAAATATTTTTGAAACAGTTATTCGAATTTGAGATAAAGTACAACTCATGCCGACTATCATGTTATGATTCAGCCTTGAGTTAAAATGTGAACCACCGATGAATGCGTAATTTGCATCATGGAAAAAGTGGGTTCATTCCATAATGACGACTTTACGCTGTCATGTTATTGACAGTGAACTTAGCAAGTAAATGCCAAATTAGAAGTAAACACATTTATGTGCATAGTACTTTTGGTAGGTTCAGTGCAAACCAATTATCAGCAGATGAACGGAATCTGGAGATTTTGACGGAGTATCTCCAAGGATGGAAATTGTAATATGTCCAAAGATCCCCAAGCATTTGTTACAAGTAGGACCAGGTGAGGAAGACATGGCAGACTCAAAATAAATAAAATTTGCGAACGTTTTATGAAGTTTTCATTATGGTCTTTAAGTGATTTCAACAGAGTGGAAAAAAGTAAACGAATCTGTTATTTCGGCTTTTATGCGGTTGGACGAGAGTTCTATCTCTGATCGCGATTTCGTACTGACCAACGTTTACTGGTTGTTGTAATCCGAAAGATGTTTACCTCATCAATTCCTTTTTCCTTCCACCGCGTTTGTAAGCTGGGTGAACTTTTCCAACCTGATGATAACTTAATGGAAGATACATGGTTCAGAATGCACCAACTTGTTAATAATCAAGGCTCCGCCGGATTCGAACTAACAGCGGAAGCGGCATTCGCAAATGCGTCAAACGCCCTACCGGCCGAGCTAGGAAGCCACGCCGAGAGCCCAGAAATTTTACATTTGAACTGTTACATCCCCGTCTTAATATCTCAAAGGTAATTCACCAATTGATCCTGGGGTTCATCTACCAGGTAGAAAACGCGATTTCACAGTTCACATTAATTCTTACGGTTGGCTTGCAGTGTAAGAATGCAGATAGTCGTCGGTTATTTTTTTCGAGATGTTTGCGGACGGGCTGAACAACGTGGTATTTGAAATTTCGCTGTCAGTTGCCTTTCAATTTTTCCGCGTGTTGCGAAATTTGTTATAATCTTGTTTCACTTACTTCATGGTAATCATGCCATCCAGAACATAGAGACTTATATGCACGCGAAGTTAAACAATGTGCTTCATAGCGTGGTCATCCATTACTGTCTCATTTCGAGAACTTTATCTATTCTAAAACTCGGTCGGGCGACACCACCTGATTAGGGTATTTCTCCGGTCACTACATTGAAATTTCCTTTCTGGATAAATAACTCATCGGCAACAAATAATTCCAGTTTGACGATCTCATATATAAATACATGGGGTCACGGAATATAAACGTGGAAAATGTTTTGCCGGTAGTTTGAATGTATTCTGTAAGAAAGCTCTTCTTGTGTAGATGACCTACTTGGTCGACACATTTTCGCTTGAATTTGTTCTCCACTATCGCAGCGAACATTCCAACAGTTTTAAGTTATCCTGGTCAGAAGTATAAATTGGAAAATAAGTATCATAATCCATTCCTGTTAAAGAATATTTTCTGTATTGCTAGTCCACATAAATACACTGAACCGGAAAATTTTTACTGCAACCTATTATGCATAGCAAACTGGCATGTGTCAACGCTGGTAACATCCGAGTCGTTTCCGAGGCTTCACAAATGACAGTCTTTTCGGAAGAAAACAGTTTGGCTCACTTTAAATGAAGTATTGATCGAAAACAGTTCTACGAGGATTCTTGAATAAAGTGCACAGCAAAAGTTTCATGAATTTATCACCGTTCCTCTTTAAGACTTAATGTCAAGATTTCCACTCGTTTTATAGGTTGCACTGAAATCATCAAACAGTAGGGCTGAAGAAAGTGTTCAGACACGTTTGTTTAACAAAAATTCAAATATACTCACTAATACAAAACTGTGAATTTGTTCGCTTTTCACATTTCAGACGCCGTTATATCTCCGGGTAATTAGCTGTTCGTGATAATTTTACTCGCTTGTTCCATGATTACTCATAACTCGGTAATACATATTAACTTGAAGCCACATTTCTATGCACATCTTCATTATACTGAGTCGTGTTGTTCGTTAAGTAATGCACGAATGTTTCACGACTCGTCTTACTATACTGAAATGTCTCCAACAAAAGCCGAATGAATATTTGACTGAGTGGATGGTTGTAAGTGTGTTCATAATTTAGAGGGAAGAACACTACAACCAAGCTTAACACATACTATAAGTAACCATTACTTTCAACAGGGTGAAACGATTCACTTTGAATCAACTTGGAAGCTATTGATTTAAGCCGTTGAGCTACGTTTGAAAACCGTCAAATGTAATCAGTTACGTTCGAGAAACTGAACCTTAGTAGTAGACATCATGTTCTTTTCTTCGCGTTATTTTCAGATTTGCGTTCGCATTTTGGCATGTGTGAAAACATTGAATCGTAAAACAGGGAGTACGTTTTTTACTTACAGCTCTGTATATGGCCAGCTCTGGTGAGTTTTTGTGACAAGTCAGGCAGTTCTAGCAATTCAAAGTTGCTTGATGAAAAAAGACGGTAAGTTCTTCAGATTAGTTTTACAAAAGTGAGAAAAACTCACAAGCTACACTGTGATTTCCCAAACCTCTTTGGAAAATGGACAAACTGGCTATGCTGCACGACGTTAGCACTTAGATTTTATGCACATTATAAACTGACCATTTAGGTGTACCAAATACATGATTTTTCCTATACAAAGAACATCCTGAAATCCAATGAGTGCATCATAAACTTAATGACGATGTTTGAATTAGTAGTTCTCTAGGCCCCAACTTAAGATATGCTTTTCTGACAACATTCTAGAGACATTTGCATGGGAGAACATCATATCACTAAATATACAACCTTAAGGTTGTGGACGTCGTAAACTGTTCTGACAAATGTTTATTCGCTTCACCGAATCGACAGCTAAACTTCACTGTCCGAAATCTCACATTGCAGTGTGAGGCGGTAGTCAACTACAAGTGTATTCCTAAAATGTCTTGGCAACTGGGGTTGGAAATGAATGTTAATATTGTCTGTCCATCACAAACTTTGCAGGAAGAGATTAACGTTTGTAACTTTCTAATTGTTCACTGATTTGTTGCAAACGGGGCTTCAAAGACACCTTAGTTGGTAAAGCTAGATAAACATGCAACTGGTAGGAAAAAATAACTACTAGAAAGATGTTGTGAATAGTAGTTAACGTAAAGCTGAATATATATCCGCAGCAGGAAGGGGTACTAAATGTGGCAAGCTACAGTGCGAAAGAAGGACTATACCTCGACAACTTCATTCGAAAGGTGACCACTCATACCATGACGTGAATGACAGATCAACACCAGTGTTGTATGGCTGTTCACTTGTGAAGTCCATAAGGAGTATCATGAAACGGATGATCAATGGCGGTGATTGACAAGAAAGTGATTATTCTGACCGTCTCATAGTCTGCCATTTCATTCGCTGTTACAATGTAGTGTATATGTGCTCGCATTAACTTAAGACAGGCAAACTTCAAAGCCGTGAATATTGACCCCACTATCATAGGAACGTCCGGTGAATACCCCCTGCATTCTTAAATATTCTACCAACAGATCACCTTGCCAAATTGACCAAGATATTTGTACATAACCGTAAAGTGAACATGCAAAAAATTAGTGATATAGGGCTAATCGAGAAATATTATTCAGCTTTATGTGCCAAAAAGACGTTGGTGCAATCGCAGAAATGGTCGCATCGCTAGAATGCAAATGACGGAAACAATGTCGGCTGTTCTTTCAAGTTGCGTTGCATTGTACAGCGGGAATTGACTATCCCGCATGTACGTTAGCAAATATTGGAAATAAATCAAACTGTTAACTTTGTGCGACGTACATTCTCTTTGTCTTGACAGAATTTATGAATGAAACTCAATGTTGGGATGGCCGTCTAATCGGTTGACTCATTTCTTTTCATTTTATTGGCTTCCTATTTGACTTGTTGTTACTATGTTGTTACCACGGTAACAGTGATGCAACATATAAAGCATGTCAACACGGAAACACAAAATAACCAAAGTGCATACACTCACGTCGTTACAATGGTGTAAGCGGACGAAGATTACAAAAATGAACATCAAAGTACCTGGGATTTCCGTGATAACTGTGCTAGTTATTATATAAAACTTCTCCGTAAGCAATGAAAGACGATGCATGCTTTTCAATTTTTTCAATCAAATCCAGCATTGAAAGAAGTATATGAAGGTAACCATGGAACACTGGTGAACTTAACACGAAATACTTTTTGCATAATCACTTTGGATATGAGATCCAGTTGAATTGCTGAATATTATTCGTCAATACTCAATAAAGGGTAGTGTTGCAGTCGTACCGTGTTGGTTAGTTTGTTTACAGTGGTGGTCTATTTTAGCTTCTAAAGAGATTCGTCGGGGTGAGAAAATTTATTACTGCCTCATTGGTTAGGATTACAATAGCTATCATGGGAAATAATGGTTGTGTTGCGCTATAGTTCGTATATATAATTTCATAAATATCCCTTTTATTGTAGAAGTAAATAATGTGTGAAAACTGTTGCCTGCCAGTCTAAAAATATCGACATATAAACGATCTTTCCAGTCACGGTGTTTAATCGGCAGG
Organism: Paragonimus heterotremus; assembly: GCA_013368495.1. NCBI lineage: Eukaryota > Metazoa > Platyhelminthes > Trematoda > Plagiorchiida > Troglotrematidae > Paragonimus > Paragonimus heterotremus. The sequence continues at coordinate 22,870 of LUCH01005186.1, read as the reverse complement.
TCCAAATCCTATCACACTTGTAAGGTACCTTCTTTTCACCATTGATTTAAGCTTCCCTTGTCCAGACTGGAAATTTACATGTAACCAACTTCTAAACATGCTAACTGAATAGTACCGCTTTGAGAACAATTTATATGCCTATTGGACTTCGTAGAAGTGATTAGTAACAGCCCAACTTGAATAAAGGGTACTTTTGTCTGACTGTTTTCTGACGAGAAGTGATGTCTATTCGCTTGATCTGATAAGTTAATCAAACAAACTTGTCTAGGCTTTTTGATTAATGCGCCTGATTTTATGTGTAGAATATTGTTGTCACTTACATCGACCGCAGCCTATGAGCTTATGCAAGCTGTGGTTAAAATAATAGGTATTTCTCTTCTTTGTAAATCAAAGTTCGAAAATAAAAGTGTAAAGCATTTTTAAGTAACAATTTCAATGTATCCTTTAGGCCCGTCCGCAATATGTGAGTACCGCTCAACTCTGAAGTTTGAAATAATTTGTCACAGCACACACAACAAATGGAACATTTAATAACAGCTGATCAACAAACCTCAAGATTGTAACCCTCAGCGAGAAACAACAACTCTGATATTTGCTTCATTGTCTCAAAATCTCATCCACGTTAAAGCACTGAACTACAGGAATGTTGACAAAAACACGTGAATCTAATATTTACGATGAATAAGCGATTTATAAAATCACGGATATTTCTCGGAAAATATAACTGAATAAAAAGAGTATTGGACTCGGTAAAGCCTTGGCCAACTCATCAGGTACACCTCCAACACAGAATGGCTGAACACATGTTTAAATGATTGGTGCGCGTCAAGACCCAACAGGCAATGGCAACAAACCGACTGAGACGAAATTCGACCTCATCCATTACCAAAAACATCATGGAAACCGGTCATGTGGTTGACCCCGCTAACTCGTTCCAAGTGTTGGTGAATAATCCGAACCCAAAATTGCTTGCCTTCTCTAAGGTAGTGTTAAACAATACTCACCGCCCGGTCCTGTGTGCGCATAAACGGTTGACTCATGCAGTTTGTCTGCCATGGAATTTATAATAGTCCTTGCTTCATGTGAATTCAATCGTTGATTGTTTCTATTGTTGTTGCTATTCGTGTGTCCTATATATTCTAATGTTTTACGTTCGTGACTGAAGAGAGTAAACGAAATGTTAACATCTCGCGATATATGTCTTCTAACGTTGTTGGTCACCAGGTACCATTAAACTGATACATGGGAAATTTTTATTGTTGAATGCGATACAGTAATACGATGACTGAGTTTCTCCACTTTCAAAAACTAACATAATTTGATCACAAAATTGTAAGCTGTCGACATTTAGAATTAGTGGATTTATCGTAGCCGACTGTGCTACAACATCTAAAATATATAACCACTTGATTTGTTTAATAATAGCCAAGGTTTTTGGAACAGCAAAAAGTGAGTATTTCTAAGAATCTTTATTAGGAACACTAGTTGACAAACTTCGTCAGTAGCTAAGTGTTCACATTGACCTTACTTTCATTTGGTAGAACTATTGACCATTTCAGTTTATCAAGTATAACTCGTGACTCCTTCCTAGAAATGAATTTGAAAATTGATATTGCAAGTCGTTCAGGCCGTCGTAACAATTCAAATAATAATCGAATTGTTTTTGTCGGGTCAGGTATAATTACGTCGAAAAATTCACCAAAAGGTTAGTCCGTTTATTGTGCTATATACGAATAACAGTAGCAAGTAATGCACAATATATGGTTCTTGGTCCACAACTTTCATCTGGCGCACTCTGAAACTATAAAACCCCCGTGATTGACTTACGAAGCAAGCGAGAAGAGAACATTTGTTAGCATCCGTATCAGAGCCACATGGCCGGCTCTAGTATGTTTTCGGGCTACGTTGGCAATGTAATTTTATTCATAACAAACAGATTACATAAGGAATGCCAATTTTACTAGATTGTCTTGTCATTATGCCATCAGGCTAATTGTATCCACAAAGAAGAATGCCGTTTCGGAGGGGTTAACCTATCTCCGTGGTAATCAGTTACTATTATAAAATGACAAAGTCTTCCTTTCGTAAGCTTTACTTTTATTGTAAGTGGAAATACAAAAAACAAAATAGTGTCCGATGTAGTGCAGTTAAACCGGCAAAAGACAAACTCATTTTACAGTTACCCTTTGTATTCGACAAAGCAAATCAGTCAACAGGTTCACCGGTTTTCATTCAATCAAATATTCAATGAGTGACATGTGTCCTTCGAGTTCCATGCGGTCTTGGAAGATGGGGTGCTCAAACACGTGAGATGAACTGACTGTAGTGACGTTGTCGACCACATTAATATTAGTGGCATTAACGGGTTTCGAAGGAGTCATCAATATCTTTGTCAAACTAGAGACGTTCGGCTCATTATGTCACCGATACAGATTCGTTTTTCTAATATCCCATCATAAACTCCCCTTCAAAGAGGCTTTTGTAAGCTTGTTGGGACGACAGGACAAGAGTAATAAGACACCATCTCAATTGCTTCACACTTCACTCTTGGTCGGCGCCACGTTGTCCTTGATTTCTGCTCGGTGTATTGAACACAAACCAAAGTGGCTAACCAGGGTTTATCTATTGTTCCGTCTCCGTCAGATGTTTCATACAGCTCGATGATAATCAACTATCTTTGTGTCAGTTTACCCCGTCATCCCTTAACTCAAATCCGTTACACACCCGAAACAGGAAAACAGGAGACAAATAAACTTCAGATTGGACGTGCTTCTTGTCTTCTTTCGCTTTTGTCAAGCGATAGAATGCGCATAGTCCTTAACCTCCAGCTGAATGTTGTGGCTGGAAAGGTTCCCTGCAAAGATTACAACCGAGACACAGCGTTGTTAACTTCAGATTAGTGAAGATAATGGAGAACAAACGTTTCTTTTCAATCAATTATCCATTATGCATTGTGAACGCTGTTTCAAGTTTATATACACTGATCTTTCAAGAAAGCCACTATATCCTGATGACGTTCCATGAAAAGAAATTATTTCCGTACTTTACGTGAGATGACAGATACAATTCTGAGTTGGCGGCAAACTTTCAGAATAATATATTCTAAAAAAATTTCCCTCTATAACAGTACTTATTTTGCGTGTAAATCCGTAATATTGGTGAACTTTCCGGAACGTTGCGATATAAAAGAGAATCGAGTTAATTGCCCTCTCATGCGCAAAATGTAACCGAATTAATTCAATTTTTTTTAATCCATTTGTAACATTTTTTTCCATTAATGATGTGAACGAAAATACTATTGGGTGATATATGGCGATTCGTTTTCTGACATATTCCAATGCAAATGTGAGGGTGCATAATACATGAGGAAGCATATAGCACATCAGAAGAAATCAGATGCCAGTGTTCACAACACTCAATATTTGTTTTCTCTCCAGTGTCTTGTTTGCTTTCTGATACCGATGGGTAGATATTCTTTATTATGCAGTCGTAAAGGTGCGACAAAATTTGTCCGAACACAACTCGCACAAATCAGTTTATTGGCGTATTGATCTAACCGTTGAATATTTTTTGGCGTTTCGAACAAAACAGAGTTGGTTTGCGGAAAGCAAACTAAATGTAACTGATTCTAAATGTTCAGAAATGCGTTCGATTTATCCACTATTAGTGGTCGATGATTAGCTAAATAACATACGCTTTTTCTGTTGCTGTTTTGGCTGTTTTGATGAAGTTGAAAATGAGCACAGTCAGACAGCATGGATTTGCAGATGGTTTGCAGTAAATTGCTTGCGTCAGTTACATTCCTCAACCTGATAATAAGAACAATGAATTTACAATTACAGGATACAAATCGCTTCCAAAGGGTAAGTATCCCATACAGACATTGACGATACAAGTGAACTTCAATGATTGCTTATTCCTGGGTCACTTTTTATTGTTTAATTGTTTCAAAACTCTTAGGCCGTTAGCAAATATTTTGATGCCCAGATTGAAACTTCACGACAAACCACACGCCAAGAATTGGACATCCGATCAGGAAGTGTGTTTTTTAAACTGGAACCGGGAAATGAAGCAGCATGGTCTTACTTATTTAAGTTACATACGAATTCACACTAGTTATACAAGGACACACAGACTGGGCGAAATCTCATAAATACTATGCTCATTCAAATGGTAGCTTTTGCGAAGAATATGCTTGGGCAGCTGCAAATTGCGGAATTGCACTGTGTTGGAGGCTTTACCGAAATGGATTCAGCAAACCACCATGTTCTTATTCAGATGTAGTTACCGGGTTTAGTGTTTGCACCTAGTCCAAGATGCACGGAACATGTGGCGGAACTGAAAATTGTTATGGTGATTTTCGAGTTTGCGGTCGATGAACAGGCGTGGTTATTAGATCGATGTTGTCACTCTGTTTATACTTCACTAAAATTGCTTGGAAAATTCCAGGTAGCTGAAAATTACGGCACATTTTATGATAGAAAGAACCTGTCTGCGGTGATACGATAGATTAAATTCTGTTGACAGCAAAAGACCCATTCTCGAAGAGTATGCGAAAGGACTTCAAGGCCCAGCATATGTAGAATAACAGGATGAATGCCACAACGACGTAAAAACTGAAAAATGCCGCCTCGACAATGGTTTCGAGCATAAGAGACAGCGATCATTAACCAAGAATACGGTACTTATGAAAAATCTGTGAAAAGACGCTGCCGTGGTTTCGCAATCAAATCCAAAACTGTAAATTGAAAATATCGGTTAACTAATATCCACAAGCACGCGATCTACTTGGGGAGTAATTGTTTGTCTCATATTTCCTACGTGCAATTTGTGTGGACTGTGACTCCTAAGGTTAGCATTCGGGGAAAACTTTTACAACTTTTTCGCCGACGGCAACAGGCTGTCTTGTGACAACAGCTGTTGGTAGAATCCACGTTCACTAGTGAAACAGCGTTTCATTTTCTTCATGAGATATACACAGAAAGCACGTCTATTTTGACTCAGCAGATTCTAGGAATGCCAACGAACTCCCACATAGCAACAGTTGTAGATGACCTATCTGGCATAGAGTACCAAGTATCGCCCTGGTTCAGCCGGGATTTTTGAGTCAGTGAAAACATAGGGAAACCATTTTTGTGACTTCCTTTAGTATTTGCCTGTCAGCAAACTCAGAGAAAGCGAGCTTCGTTTTGGTGAGATTAGTCAACCAACAATTTTGCCAATGTGTGCTCGATTAGTTAAACCGCAATTGTACGAATGAACCCGTTCAGTAGCACCAGAAAATAGGTTCCGTGTCAAGACAGTACAGTAGACTACTTCACCCTAAAGTGCATAAGTGTGGCGTTTTGGTTCTATTGCCTCGTCGAAATTCAGTAAATCCATATAACTCAATGGTTTAAGTAATCGCTTGAGTAGAACAAACCAACTGCAAGTCGCGATATATGTTTTCTCGCCATAACTACCGCCACGCACTGGCATTGTTTTGCGTCTCAACAGGACTTTGTAATTACTGATTCATATATAATGCAATATTGCATAGCCTAAGGCCACAATTATAATACTTCTGAGCTCTCATGCTGGGTTAACAAATTAGCGGGAATAGCACGCAAACTGAAGAAGCACGCCCTTTTCTCCTCGGTGTTGTCCACATAAATTCTGCATACAATATGCTCGGATTTCTTGATTTGAGAACGGATTTATTTTCAAAAATATAGTTAACCCAATATGATCTGAATGGCTTCAACACCGATTTCACAAAAGTGAGTGAATACAAACAATACTTACAATCACACAATAATATTTTGCTCACTATAATCAATGAAATAGTTCGTATGTAGTATTATATCTCAATCCGTTTATAGCTGAAGGATCTTTACTACAGAGAGGTAAATTAACCAAATGGAACGTGCAGTTTGACAGTGAAATAGACAATGGTTATTCGGAATACGGCAGCAGTGTGCCAATATGACAGACAGGCAGCCTGGGTTACAATAGTCTGGCTAAAGTATATTTGATTAAAGAATGACCTCCATGGATACCTTCGTCAGTTAAAGAAATCAGTAATTTTTTAAAAACATCTTAATCAGTTTACAAAAAGTTCAATCTGATATATGCGGAAAGATTTCAGGACTATTTTTGTCTGTCGCTATGTCGAGGACGGCCCAGATTTTAAAAATGATACTGGCTTTATCAGTAATCCTGAACCTAAAAATGATTGTTTACCATGCACAGTTAACATGAACGATACTTACCGAGGCAACGAAAGACATGATTTTATTCATGTCAGTACATGCATAATAAAATTAATCGTGTATCATGGTTGCTAACGTTTTATGGTACAGAGCTAGAAAATAATTTAAATATAGCACTCCTCAAGTTACCAATAAATGCTCGTCAGCTCATCGAATACACAAACCCGACGGTACTATCTATACTATTTTCATTACGAAGGAGTTACAATTGATCCTGTTTGCCTCAAAGTCCAATCGGAAAATGCATAAAGCCTTGTTTTGTACTTTCATTGACACAAATAATTATGATGGCTTCATAAAATTTATGCATACAGAACGGCTTCAGACGTACGATCAACTGAAGAGACCATTCAACGTTGCTGCTTTCAAAAACAAATTTACAAAGGGGTTGGTGGCTAATTAGGTTCGTAGTTACAAGTGAACACGAATGCATCCGTACTAATTCTGGCTTGTTCTCTTCAATATGATACGGTGGTAGAGTCTTTCAACACAAACTGGACTGGCAACACAATATAGTACAACTTGGATGACCAACTCCGATTTTCATTCAACTTCGGAACCTCCAGTCGTACAGTCACACTTTAATGAACTCTCGATATTGATGCCAAAAGTAGCCAAAGCATTTACAAAGCGGATGAGCCAAAAAACACTACTTGGACAATAGTAACTACAAAGCTTGTCACTGTTAGGTCGTTGTAATTATAACAGAAGCATTTATCCTAGCTAACTCTCTATTGATCGTGAAACAGAAGTAAAGATGGCCGACGGGTATTCATTAAAATAAATATTTTGTAAAAATGTGAAAAATTGACTGTTTTATTGAAATCAAATATATGGTGTTTTTATAGATAAAACATTTTTATTGAATGTATCCTAATTTCACTACATACAGATAAATTTCAAAGGAGTGAGCGAAGAAACTTCTTCATTTTTCATGTTTCGATGTTTTTCTTCAAAAGTTTAATGGATCCGAAAAAGTCTAATTGCGAAGGCTGTGAGCCACTGACTGAATTTGTACCGGTGACAGAAACAGCCTGCCCAAAAACGCTAAACTCACATGTATTTGGGATATGAATGCGCGTCGGGAGATTAGAAATCCGAAGATTTTACATTTAATTCTCCCCTAAATGAACAATTCTTTCGAACTAACTGCAAGGTGATGTGTTGGCCGTTTTCAGCGTAGCTTGTATCAAACAACCTGCCGTGATAATGGGGTCTTAGTAGCATTCGGCATTTTTCCTATGAGGACTTGAGGGATAGTTGACTAGAATTATGCTTCGCTGACTAAAATTCTGGCTTCTGATTCGGAATGTTTGAGTGTAATCATAAAGTCATTAACCAGTTACTACCCGCTTTATTACAGAACGTCTGCCGGCATTTTTTAAACAACTTTACGAGGGTAAGTAAATGCCACATTAAGTTAAGCTTCGATTTTTCGAAACAAAGTGACACTGGTGATGCTTGTAAAAATAATCTGATTTGGTATAGTTCACCTTTTAGACTGGAATAGATGCGCGTTACCGAACAGTTGTTTTGTGTGTATTCGTTATGCCTCGTTTAACTAGTTTACGCTTATGCGTATGCATCTGACATACTTTGTTTACTGTTGGTTAGCAAGCTTTTATACTTGCAACATTTGAACATCCCGTGAAACTTGATGATAGGCGAAAGTTTGGTTCTTGTGTGAGTCGCAATTTAATTTTGCGACCATCAGCAATTATGCAACAATTCCGGAAAGTGCATTGCATATTAGGATGGACTATTCACTATTCTTATCTACGTTAGTATGATAAATAACTATAAAAATTATAAGACCGGCATCGACATTGAATACTTTATGATTATCAAGTATCAACTACAACTAAATTATGTGTGACTGACAGTCAAGTGTGTATAGGAATCCAGAGCGTACACACACGTTCAAGTAATCCATCCTTCATAGTACAACAGCATTTAGAAAGATGCACGTTAATACAAAACAGAAAGTACCAATTCAGAATGCAATAGTAAACAGCATGTGATCGAACCAAAAGTAATTTTTATACAAGTTGACAGACCTTTCTTACATAATATGTTTCTCTGAAGATACCGTTTCGTTAGTTATATGAGAAACTTTGAAGTGAGGATATATTGCGACACTTCAAGGTGCTGCCTAATGAGCTGCCAATGTGGCAAATGATTCCTCAACTGACATAGCATACGTAAGGGCTTCAAGAACGCCACCGGGTATTCACTTATCTTGAAAGCTTCTCGATTCGTAAAGGTAAGCGATGCATACTTACCACAACGGTGGTTTGACTGCTATTGAGTACCACAACATCGGCTGTATAATTGTAATAACATGCACAGAGGACTTGATAGACTGATAATTGAAGGGACATAAGTAAGTCTGACTCCCATTGGAGAACAGCTGCTTACAAATTGGGCGGTTACGCAAGTTGCAACACACGACAGACTCTCTGCTCTGTTCATTACAATGTATATAATGTGTAAAAAAACTGTCTAACTCTGTTCTGTAATAATCACTCTTTTGGATTCTATGGAATGCTAATGACGCCTAAATGTCAAATCCGAAGACATCACTGAGATCAGTGGAACACAAACTGCGCCCAATTTGTGTACACCAAACATTTTGGATATGACCGAGGAAAAACTGAAAACCTGTTACTAAGAAGTCCAACAGATTATACTCCGGATTGTTTCAAAATTTTCCATAATTGTCTTCTATTTGTTCACCAACGTCATCCTTTTATGGGTTCAAAGTATCGCATTCTACCAACACATTTTGTTTCGATAATCCATAGACTCCTCTCATTTAACGTGAAAATCATAGTGCTGTGAATATAACACTTTTTGCAGCTTATTCCAAGTCTTACCCCCGGGTTCACATATTCACATATATGGAGCATAGAACAGAATATAGTGTGTATCAAAGTGAATGGCAGCGTCCTCTTTTCAGTAAAAAAATACTGTCCTTTTAGGGAACATATGTCGGAAACCTTGTGTTTAACCATACCAATTTACACCAGTATATATGAATAGTTTGTAAAATCGAATCCAATGTTCCAACGCTGTTCGTCCCAGTCAAGCCAAACATATAAATAATTGCGAGCTACTATCTTTACCAGGAGTACACGCATTTTCCTCAAGTGTTCATTGTAGGATATCTGTGGATTTTGCACCACAAGTTACGACCCTACTGTTTACAGGTGAAAATATGTTACAATGATATGTTACAATGATATTTTCTATCATTAATACCAAACCCGCTTTCTTAGCAAACAACGAGTGGGATAAAGGTAGTCAAGTGTTTGATTTGCATGACAAAACACGTACACTCTACTGCGTTAACTTCGTTTGACATTTTGGTATGTTTATGACAAGAGGAAAACGTGTTTATCAGCTAAGTTGCTCATATATAAACCACGCAAGAGTAGATGCCACCAATGACCATTCACTTCTGTTTATCTGCGCAACGTTCCAACTGTTGGTTGCGCATATTTTACGGTATTATATTCACATTGCACAAACAATGAAAATATATACAACTTTTACCGGAAAATCTGGCACTGCAACGCACCTGAGGACTTAATGTTTTGCAGCAGTTGGTGGTTCTTTGTCGATTTGGTTAAAGTCCACCAGTCCTTGTTGTTTGAGGTGTGTAAAATGTTTGAGAAAATTTTGCAAACGTGTCATCAGCCTAGTTGTGCACACGTGTTTTACCAACCCGCTTCTGTAAACGAGAATATTATGATATCATGCTAACAAACAGTTTTGAGAAACTTTCGAAAATTGCAAGTTGGCTAACATGACTATTGTGCGTTTGTTCGAAAACCGAGAGATAAAAGAAGAACCAGCAAATTATTTATTAGACAGAATATAGCGCCAGTTTGTAGTAACATGACAAACACGTTTTTGATAACTCGTTATCCGATAGACACAACTGCAGAGTACTTTAATAAGTATGGACAGACAAGGTCAAAAATGGAACAAAACAAACAAATCTCATTCTATGTTGAGCGTCATTCTGGACACGTGATGGATTTGGACCTATATTTCAAGTCAACTGTCGTTGTGGATTCAAGGAACTGTGCACAACCCCAAGTTTGGCATGCGCAGTTAGAGCTGTCTATGGCGGTTTCGGTCACAGTTGTGCTTAAACAACCTGGATTTCTTAACCTAGTTGCGATAGATTCTGCAGCGACTAACATCCGTTGTCTGGCTGTCTCGGGCTGGTTCACTGAAACGCTGTGGGCAATAAAAAGTCTTGATTTAAATCAACCGTTACTCTGCGTCAACCAAATGTGCAACCATAGCGTTATCTAAAAAGTTGGCCGCACCGTGGTTACCTAGATCAGGCAGTGCTAATTACTCTATCCCACACTATTGTTATCACTCTAAAACGAGTCATCGGAGACGTTTATTCTATTAGTGACACAAAATCAAAGATTTTCACCTCACACATCAATAAACCAAGGAAAATGATCACTGCCAACATAGTCAGCTATGTTACGATTTGGAGAATGCTGAACAAAATGTTATCCCGATATAACCCGATGGAATGTTTTTTCAGTCCAACATGATCGCTGTGTGGGAGACCACATTTATAGTCGGTGTTTACTCGTCCCAAGGCATGTCTCATATTGAAACTGTGTTGGTGATCTTTGCAAGTTGATAAGTGGTCAACAAAATTCAAATCGGGTCGTCGCTACCAAAAGCAGTTTTTTTAAAGAACATCTATTGTTTTCTTTTATTCAGTGGATGTAGAAAAAGTATGTCAATCAACTCAATAATCATAGTTCTAACTATTATTAACGATGTGCCTGGTTTCTGTTAATTTAGATTAGAATATTATTTTCTAACATGAGCGTCTAAATGAACCCCAAAAGTATGACCACCAGCACAAAAATTTTGAATTGCTCGACCTAAAACTTAATGACCGTAATCATAAGGACTATCAGTCGAATATATGCAAACCATCCTAGTTTCATGAACTTGTACATTCTTGCTAAGCTAAACCTGATTCTTGTAGTATATACAACTACGCATATCCAGCCACACTTCAGTCAAGTTTACAAGAACAGGCAACTAATTCTCTCATCACAAAGTTACACCGTTGATAGGCTGAACCTAAAGTGCATGAGTCGACTTTGGACAACGGATCAATCAAATGTACGTGCTGGGCGAACAGTTCTTGTTTGTTTGTGCGTTTCAAGAGGCCATAATACAAGAAAACAGATACAAATTATCAGCACATTTAAACCTAGAAGCATTATCACGCCAGACAAGTCCCTCTCAGAGAGAAGCCTGCTAACCGAACCGCGACCTTCCAAACTGCCACACATTGCGAAGTGTGGCAGGCTCATTCACCCACGACGGAAAGAAATTCCGAAGTTAACTAGCCTGCAGATTGATGATTCGATGCAAAACATGTATGCTACATTCTCTAATGCATGAAAAACCTTGATCCTCTGTTTCCAACCATACTAGTATTGAATCATAACAAAACACATCAGTCACGTTCAATGACTTCTGTCCAAGTAAAGTGAGGTTTTCAACCAAGGAAACGCTTACCACCCCCTTTCATTCTAACGGCAAACCAATCCGCAAGTATACCAATATCGAAGGTTGTTTACCAGAACCGTGATAATCCGATAGACGGCTTGGCTAAGTGGAAAATGAGATCTCACTTCCCCACAAGAAATGTAGTACATCAAAAACCAGACGTAGAAGTTTCAGAACACTTTGAAAATATTACAGCAAGAGATGGTAAAAGGATGAGAAGAGCATTGAAGGTTTACGAATTAACAGGCTTCAACAAAATCCGAATGAACTTGATCATCAGACTCTTGCTAAGTCCTACGACCTTAATCACTGATTGCTATAACAAAGTGAACTGGTTCATCACCTCGACAACAAAACTCCTGTTACAAAATGTCAGTATGCTACATGACTGTTACCAAGATTTACCACTTCCTCCCAATTGTGTTGGATCCGAACAGCGACAGTCAGGTAGGTTAATCAAACGTATCACGATTGCCTAATGGTGTGATTATCAGGAGACCAAAAAACTGCGGTCCAAACGGTATTCTGCTGGATCCCGTAGGAACCACGATAGGGTTGTATAAAGGCATATGGATTATTTTCCTTAACACTTACGTTCCCTGTTCTCATTGACCGAAATCGACCAGACGTTTGGAGTCCGTAACTAGTGGGTTTCATTCTCAGCTTGCGCGATGTTAAGTAGACGAACAAGACCAAAGCAGTTATTCCATAATTTACCGTTTTCTGTTGAGATCAGCAGTTTGCCCAAGTACCTATCAAAAGCCTTTTGGGACCACAGTGAATGGTCGCTCATTGGCAGACACACCATAAACGGTTGGCAGATTTAAGCTTGTGGGGAAAACGGAGTTTTATAGAGAAGGAACTCAGTAGGATATGACCATTGTTAAAGGCCTGTACGTTGTGGAACTAGTTCTACTCTGGCTATTGTTAGTTTGATCGTGTATACCATGGTCAACTGCCTAGATATCACCTACAAAACTACTCTGCCCTTCGTTCTATCCTTCATTAATTCCCTTACCATCTCATTTTTCAGTTCGATCACATATTTCCACAATCACCGACTTACATCCATCCAGTATTCTGAGCTTCGTTGAAACTTGTATCATATTTCATTGGGAAATTTTGAGGTTGAATCGTTGCCTGCCGGTTGTATCCTATTTTAGAGGAACACTTTCTTAACCGATAATGGCTGTCTTATGCTGAAACTAAATTAATGTAATCAAACCCCTACAGGTGCAGGATAATGAACAGTTGATCCGAATTTGTTATCATGATATCAAGGGGCCAGACTGGCCTCTAGAAAACTAAATGGTGACCAAAATATCTGTCGGTTGCCTTGACTTCACGACTTTAAACGAAGTGAAAATGGAAGATAGATTATCTGGTACCTGACTCAAAGAATGTATTTCTCTTTAGAAAACTGACTTCATCAACAGTGATCCGTTCATGTCATACCATACTTTTGAAGTAAAATCGCAATAAAATTCCGTCATCGCAAATGCCTTCTACCATACTATGACATCAAAACACGCACATGGGAAACAGGCAATTTTCAAAAGGGTGAGTTCTCGTTATTTTGAAAATCCATTAAAGATATATTTAACTTTAAGACGGTCAAATTAAACTGTCATCAGTTATATCCTATGGGATGACAATAACGAATGACAACGTATTCTGCAAACCAGATGGTCAATGTCACCACCCATCTTTCAAATTTGTATTGGTCGAGTTCCATTAGATCTACAAAAACAAATTTCAGGTAACCACATGGACCCTATTCGCCTGATACATGATATTCACATTTATATTCAAGATAAAATAAAGGAACAGACCGGAACAAATTTGTAATATCGAGGTTATTTATCTGGTGATTACTTATTTCAAGTAATTTTCATTTACTGCACTTGAAATAAATCGACTATCACAAGTCGGCAAAGACACTAGGGTATAAAATCTCCACTACAGTTTGTCTTCCATCACCCGAGCTTACAGTATTGTTTCAGTTCAACGTGGAATTCGCTGTAAAGATATTATTCAACAACTTTATGCACCCTCATTTTCAAAACTATTTCTGAAGAAACAAACTATCCTCGTCACACATAACGTTCACGCTAAACGAAATCTTCAGATTGATTAGAAAACGAGGACACAATTTAATCAACTTGCCAACTGTGCATTGGCCACAGACTAAATTACGTTACATTTTCTGGGACTGTCTATCGCTTACCTCTGTTAATAGCCCGATACTGCTTTTTTATCTACTGTTACAAATATTAACGGTTACTGTTGAGGTTCAATTTATAACTTTTTCTCCTTCAACAACCACGGAGTAATCCATTTGGTTATAACATTTGCTGAAGTCGTTCCTGTTCTAGCGATTTACTAGTGGTAAACATGTCTCAGATACGACTTGGTCCCCTTATTTTGTCAAAACACACAAGGAATTCAGGAAAGACAAAAATTAACACTAATACCAGTAAACTTTGCAAATAATCTCTTAAGGCTGTCGACCGGAATGGAGGTCTCTCGCAGTTTTACAAGGACAAGTTCTTGGAATTGTTGAACTCTAGTAAAATCGACAGGATGAAAATAAAACTTCCTGGGTTACCAGTGTGCAAGTTATTATGTAATTTGTACGAAAAAGTTTTCGAGGACAACAAAACAAAATTTTCCTATTGTGTAAATGTGTACACCCACATCTGACACATTTGAATAGCTTCAATTCTGAAAGAATAGATTGAATTCAAGAGTTTGTACTGAAGCACTACAAATGTGCACGGACATTGTTTGAACATATTAAGCTGTACCTTCGCAATTGTGTAACAGACCGACAAACAGAATTCACCGTAATAATTTACATTACTCACACATACATCGTGTGTGAGCATAAGAGACACAGTCAACCTAATCAGTAGTGTTCTTATAACTCATGAGGCACGCCTACACCTACGCTAACGGTATTATACGCTTTTATGATACATGCAAACGGGTTGTAAATCCAGATGCATTTGTTTGGACACCAATCATTCAATATATTATAAGTAGTAACTGTTGTTTACCCCTGCATCAGCATATGTCCAATCTAGATCTCGTCAGTAAAGTAATAACCATGAAAGTTTCTATATCATCACTCGTCAAAGTCGCCAGTGGTAACTCTCGTCCTTGATCGGTTTACATGGTTTCGATCGAATCACTCTTGCGGAAGCCAACTTCAATTAGTTGTACCGCAAGGCATTAAAATCTGCTCGTGAAGTTGTGCTACTTTCGTTATACTAATCAAGACCACGTTATGTGCGACGTATAAATGTTTTGACATATTCCCATCAAATGTGGTGTGGATATTTAAAACTTAGTGAGTGCGCACTTCTATCTATCTGTAACATCCAAAAATTGAACTTTGTACACATACAAACCTGTTTTATACATGTTGCCAAACTTGTTCCTTGACGAGGAAATCTCTTAAAAACAAAAAGTACCACGTCAAATTAGAAGGCCGAGCAGCAAACAGCTAAGTGGCTGCTGAGAGTTAACCATTAGTGCGCCCTCCAATTAGCCATCAATAATTGATTTACATTTCCTTGGGGTCGGATGTTATTTTGGCGGAGCTTAGTAGATCTATCCTCACTAGATTCCTTCTGTGCATAACCAACGAATAATGTGATCAGTCTGATGATTCATCTAAATGGTGTTCGTTATACTCTGAAGTAAAGTCATCTGCATGTGGATGATGTAGCTGAGTTGTGTGCTTATACAAAATTTATTCCGTCAATGTAGTCATCAAACAAGCGAATCATGAAATAACCACTGATCAACGTGCTGTTTCCATTTCTGGAACACAATGACTTGATTCGAGTAATATATTTCCTGACTGTTTTCAGTTCCATTTCACCTGGTACGGTTGCTCTTCGTTTTGTTGAATCGCCTTCCTATTTTATATTCTGCAGAAGGTATGACCAACGAATAAAATGTAGGTTTAAACTATTCTGTCGAGTATTAGACTTCAAATGGTTTCACATCCCTTCATATTCAGCGTGGTATATTTCTGCACCAAACGTTTTCAAAAATATCGAACCGCCACAATAAAGCAGCATATCTTTTTGATTAAAACATGAAAGTCGTTGCGTAATGAAAGTGATGTACGTTGAAATGGTTTAAATTAAGCAGTTATATTTTACTGTTTGATTAGTAATTCGTTCGAGGGCAGCTCTGGAAGAATAAACAGTGCGATGCTTGAAAAAATCCGATATAAGCATATCACTTGTAAACAGTTTTGAAAATCGCGGTCAAACTGCATCAAAATTTGTGCTTCCTCCGATATCCTCAACAGTAAAAACTGTTTTTAAAGCCTATCTCTTTCACTAAACATAAACCGCATCAGATACTCGTGCATTATCGTGACTTTTCGAATAATCTACTTACGAGTACCTAGTTGCCTAACATTATAATCAAACGTTAACTATTATTCAGGATTTTGGTGAAATGCGCAAAGCTTCAGGCAACAATAACATATATTAAAACTTATCACCAAAAGGCATTTGTATTCCAAACTATGTATAATAAACTTGCATGAGGTTGTCCATATGATTTTGGGTTATTTATGTGTAACTTCATTATATTTTAACTGTTCCTGCTTTTTTTATAGTCCACATGTGTTTGTTGCTGTCAATTTTACGCCTGTTTAACACAATCATTATGCAATACAAAACGACACGATGGTTTACTTTTCCAAACAACTCGTCCCTGGTATGGTATTGCATGTCACTCTCAGGAAGCTAAAAACAGGAAAGTATCAACGTCTGATACTATCCATTAAGGGGTCCCCAAATAGGAAACGCTGTCACCCGGGTAACGTTTTCCGAAGGCAGGAAAATGGCTTCGCCTGTGTATCCTGTATGAATAAACTTTGAAGAACCGATTTTCATCAAGTGCTTTCATTGGAATACTTTACGGCAGATGTGATAAGTGAAACTCGTAGTAATGCAGCACCGATCGCACTGACCACTGACTTATGAATGTGTTTACCGAAAATATGTTTATTTTTGCCTTCGAAAAGTCTAATTCTGATCAACAGGACACAAACAGCCTGAGACAAACGTTTATCTGAAAGCAGTCCTAGAACGGGGTGCAAATGTGCTGTCATTTTCACAGATGCGTCTAGTCCACGATAAAAAAAACCACTATACTGGGACTTCATTTGAGCAGTTGACGTCTCCTATGGGAGTAAAAACTAACGTACCAGTTTGAAATTAAAGCTGCGTGCGTTGTTAACAAGCTTGACAGTAACTAGCCAGCAGCCGAATAAACTCCGTTAGGTGTAGTCGTCAAACGTAGACCTTCACTCTATTAGAGTGAACTGTCTAGGCAATCAACGTATCCGGTTGAAGCATGTCATTGTTATTAGAACGAAAAAGAAACGGATTTATAAGCATATAAGGAAAACGAAACTAGTAAATGCAATAAGCCATTCCCAATTGCATTTGACTAACGAAGCGTGTACTCATTACTGCTGATCAAATCAGGTCAAAAGCCTACAAATACTTCCTCAAAGACTAAACATTCCGCTTGATTCCCCTTTAGTATATACACAGACATGAGTCACAGAATAACAGTAAAGATTATTAGTAGTGTTGGAATTACAGGAACAAGCTAAATTCAAATTAGGCCATTAGGCTGAATTCCTTGTTGAATGGAGATTGGAATGAGACTTTTTTCAAATGAGCCATGTGTAAATAAACCCGAAAACTGACAGCCATCATGCGCTAGGTGGACCGGAGTATTCTCTTAAATATATGTCTAGGAAGTCTCGAGATAGAAGAGTAGGTTATGTGAGATATAATTTTTAAAGCGATTTTGCGCACAAACTTGGTTGCTGTAAACCACATTAAAACAAATGCGACCGATACTATCCAGATATGACGAAATATATATTGTTTTTCACCCAAAAATGCGGTCAATCAGCAAAAGGACACTGCATTCGGTGAGGAGTAAACGTGTGCAGGTAAATCGACTGCTATCATGTACTGTGCTGTAGAAAGTGTAGATGCCTTCCCGATCTGAAAAACACGTAACCTCCTTTGTTTAAACCCGTCCAATCATTAATAAATCCAACTTCCATAGGGTTTCGTATGATGCAAATCAAGAGATACGGTTGTTACGTTCACCAAGGAGAGTATGATGGAAGGTTCATTACGCTAAACATTTTTATAAACCTAAACGGTCTGAATAACTCAGGGTGTTGTTCGGTAAACAGACTGGCCAATAGGGTGGGTATGAAAAAAAGAAAAAGGTGGACGTCAACCCATCAATTAGAGTGGATGTTGTGCAGAGAAAAAATTAAATGGCACTGTCAAAATCAGTGTTACTTGCAGATCAAGCACGGGCACCAAATCGAATAAATTCATTACGATACGTAAAACAGTTAAATTCGGGTTCGATGATTCGAGATTGTATGCTGAACACACGAAAAATGTACTGGTATCAAATGCAACACTAGATAGTAAACTGCATGTGGACAGATCTGGGGTTTTGTCATTTGAATACATAATGGTAAAAACGCAATAGGTGATGGCCCCATAAACAATATGAGGTTAACTGATTAAAATCGTTGACCATCTTATCAGATAACATTCATCTACGAATTAGTTTCTGTGAGATATTACTAGAGTAGAAGCAGAGAAAATCTGTTATTACACAGCTCACTATCAAGAAAGCAATCTGCCAAAACTCTGAACTTTTTCAGTGATAGAGTGAGTTAATAAATCTTGTGTTTGTTGGCCTGCAGGATTAAAACGTCACTTAGTAACCGTTAATATTACATCTTCTATGTAAGGTTCTTGGGAAAGGTTATCAATGAACATCCCACCCATCAATCGGCGTGAATGTATCGGTGATGAGAAAAAAATCTGTGACAGCTAAGAGTAAAGTATCTGGAGCATTGCTGATATTGCAGTTTAACTATCAATCTGACAATCGTCTAATTCACTCGCCTACTCGAATCAGTCGCGCAATACCTCGCAGCAACTGGGCTGATTGGAACTGTAATATCAACTTTGTAGCTTAAGAAAAGGCAGCGGATGAAAACGAGCTGGATTATTTCGAACCTGCTACAACAATACGTAACCAATTTACAAGCCCTCGACGTGTAAGTTTGAGAGTGAGTTGCGGATTGTTCCTTCTTAAATGAACCTCTTGATATAAGTCGATTAACATATAATGTCCATGAGGTTCCAACGTTCACACATTAAACCAAGTTCAATTTGAGGCTACAAGACTTAAACCATGTAACCTACAAATTTGTGTTTCGGTGAAGCATGATCATGCTGATTAAATTAAGTCCAGATTATCAGGTTTAGCAGAGAATTCGATTTATGATTTTATACTTAGTACTTGATAGACGTATGTTTAGTTAGAAAAATACGAGTCTGTTGCATTTGTTCATACATTAAACATGCACCATTATTGAATGTCTAAGCCAAACGGAAGAGTTTTATTCATCCGATTTGCGGAGAGACAAAAACGAAAGACAGACGATTTTGTTCCTAACCCACTAAGGAAGATGATAAGAATTTAATGAGTTTCCTATGATATGCACCAAGGACAGGTGCTTTCTAAGTTCTTCCTATATCAGACACGATGTTGAGTATAAGCTTCCTGAACGGATCAACAGTTTCCGACAAACTTTAAAGAACGAAAGCTTGATAAATGACAAGGTTCCATGAAGCCAACGTTGAAACAAAACAACAGTAATGCGGAATGCGTTCAGTGACAATCAACAAAGTTCTTTACTAGCTCGCACATTTACTTTACATGTGCATGGTTTTTGCTACAAACTCATTCAGTTTGGTCACCATAACCCTCAGAGCATACGAGCATGGCTTCATATGGGACAATGCATTTTTTGCATAATGGGAAATCGTCCCAACAATTTTCCACTGGTTCTGTTAGATATCTCTACCCTGTAGTAACTTGGACCATAGGCTGACAAAGCTTGAAATTGGTCGACACTCAGACTATTTGTGACTTTATTGTCGGGAGGGTTTATGTGGTGATTATCACTAAACCTATTTCTCATTACTGTTATCCTGTTACAATGTTGACAGCAAGATATACAGTTGCGTTCGAGAGATAAATTAGCTGCTTTGGTTAGTTCCGTCATTATTACTATTGCTCTGAGGTTACGCTGGGTTAACCACTTCACTTCTGTATTCCTGGAACCACCACAGTTCGTATGATCGATTGACAACTAAACCACATCCTCAAACTCCGGTCAGTACATGCATTCATCATTCTGGTGAGTTACACTTAACTTTGTAGCGGTTAATGTTGTTCAAATGGTTATAATAAGTTCCCAACATCTATAATTTGTTTAAGGTCAACCGAATTAACACGGTCAATCCACCCGCACATGTGAGTATGGACAAACGGGTGCTTCCATGACAGAGCTCCTATAAGCGAAACATACATACTTCGTTTTAAACCGTCTACTGAACCAATGAATCACTGTGTTCACTTGAGTCATCGCCCTCAAAATAGATTTGACCAAATTGGTAACTCATTACTACGGCAAGTTAACATGAGTGGAACTAGGTGAAATACAGAAAAGACGATTTGTAAACACAGCTCGCTTGCATTACTTTAGGTTCTAAACCCTATCGATGAATTTTCTTCAATGATTACGAACCAATTACAGTGTTCACAAGAGGAAGCATCACTTCCAGTACCTTCACCACAACTTCTGAACACATCCTCAGAATTCATATTTAGACTTTTGAGGTTGGAACGCAATAAATTTCTTCTGCCAGCCATGCATCATCATTCAAATGGGCACTAATCTCTTGGTTGAGACCTCTCCCTCTAAATTAATTTTGCGTCTTTCTGTATACATTGAAACAAGTGATTTCCTTGAATGAAATTATTTGGTGGTTGTTTGGTAGTCTTCAGAAGTTGTTTGTAAAACAGAGATTGTGTTCATTTGTTTCCAGTCCCCCTCCTGTCTCCATTCTTTTTAATCTTATTCCCGATTTGTTCTTGGTTTTCTTATGCGTCCATTTATGAAATCATATTGTTATTTACAGGAACGAGTCAACGATTATATTTCCATAAGTCACTTTGAAATGATATACACTGTCTATCGTTTACACTGTACGTCATGCGAACGTGAATGTCACTATTGCGATTTCAAAATATATCAACCTTACATCACAGTGGATTTGTAATGAGTGTTTAGTAGCAGGTTAGTTATCGAATCAGGGTGTCTAACAAAATATTACCATGTTTCAATTGTCCATAACACCAGTCGAATTGACTGCTACTGTAGTCACTATAATTGCAATACTTTGCTATTATCAGTTGCTCCCTTATCTCTTTATGAGAAGGTCTGACATACTGTTTTAGCACCTCAACATTACCGTCTTATCAGACACTGTGGACACCGTCTACTTGAGAAGATATGCTCACATCTGGCTTAATGAGTGGTACGTATAATTTAATAAGGCTCATTGAATGGTTGGAATGGATACGATAAAAATGAGGCAACTCAAGATTTGGACGTTCATTATTGGTTGATTGTTTCGTTCTGAAATTAAGTAGAATTCAGCACATTCAAACAAATGGTCATTATTTGGGTCGGAGCTAAACGAATATTCAAAGATTGCTCATATTCCCAAGATCCGTGCTATCATTTTTGAGACTTTTGTGCCTAGTTATTGTTAATGATGATTGACGGCCATATGTTTTTACTTTATCTGCGGCCGTCATTTCCCTTATTGTAATTCAGTTTGAATCATGTAAACGTCTATATAGTGGAATTAAAAATTTCCGTTAACATTTAGTATTCGGTAACCTATATGTCCTAGCAGTCTTTGTTCAATGAACAATCATTTTTCCCCGGCTCAACCAATGAACATTTGAGTGACAGCAATTCCGTTACTCAGCTGTGCAGGGCTCTCGATTTTGTTGAACGGGCACATTCGTTGTTCAGTTTCTGAAGATTTCTCACACTTGAAGTGAGAGACTAAATTTCCTTGTGTATTAGAGAATTAGCTGCGCAATTAACCCAGTTCTTGCCAGCAGTTCATGGTTAGCCGTTGCGCATTGGAAATATCTTTCTCGTGGCTGGATGTCTGGAAGGACATTTATTAAATCGTTGGATTATACGCAACTCAGTGCGAACCCAAATGGTTATCAGAAGATTTGAAAGTAGTTGAATTGCCTAATGTGTGGCCTGGGCATCCTGCTCTCTAACGTTGATAGCTTACGACGTTCTCCTATTACGGAATTTAGGAACAACTGAAGACTAAATCATGTCACCAAATAACTTTATTCACTGAGGTTCCTGTTGTACCATACCCAGGAATGGACATTGCATAAAACCCGTCTGACAACGTGAGATTTGTTTGAATGAATTGGTCCTAAGAATGCCGACGGACACTCATGAGAAGACCGAGAGTTCTGTGTGGAGAACGAATAAGCTTCAAATTTTACTGAAATCAGTGTCGCACTCAAGGCCAGAGGCAATGAGATAAAACTCTATGTGCGTGGTCCGATCTTTATGCTAAATCCGAATGAACAGTTACTCAAGATGCCCGTTTTCTTGCACTTTTTAGGGAAGTACCTTGAGGTTAGATTCTTGGTGTGACGGCGTAATCGAGTTGGACTGGGCCACTACGGGAGGAGGGTGCTTGGTGATCACGTTATGTTACTTCTGTGATTTTTGTAACGCTCGCTGAGCAGTGTGCGTTAATCAACTTAAGACCACTCCGTGTTTCCGAAACGAATACCCGTTGTTTGGAAATAATGGAGTTCGTACAACACAAGACTTTCAGGGAGCTGAAGGTGTCGGATGACTTCACAATAAACTATGATATTACAGATGAGTAGTAGGGGATTTTGATTTTCATATAGATTGAACATCACCCATAACCGATAGCAGCTGTCGCATTCCCATAGACTTTGCAGTCGGCCCATTTCGAACGGCAAAAGCACCAGACTCCAGTTTCGCTCTCATTAGAGCTCATCAGTAGTGCATATCATCGCCACTACCGGGACTTGAACCA
>LUCH01005185.1:37342-47850 GCA_013368495.1 Paragonimus heterotremus | reverse complement strand
ACAACATTGGTCCCAAAACGTCACAGTTTGCAATGCTCACTCATGCCCAGTTCCTGTATGTTCAGAGAATCATTTCATGTTAAGCTGCATTCTATTATTTCTTCTTGTATTTTCCCCGCCGTTACTTCAATCTCCAAACCCAGTAATGTAAGTAGTATGGTGCGATCGCTCATCCTCACCAGACTGTTGCTGTATCAAGTTTCATAGAATATCCTAACATGAAATGACAAAATTATCTTAAAACACTGGCTGACATTATTATCTGGCAGCAGAAACGAGGAATAATTGTGTAAGTTGGAAACACTCCAACTCGGAACTCAGGACAGGAACAGAGCCACTGTAAACAAGAATTAGTGGATCTTACTTCCAGTGAGTTTGTAACGGGTGAGACGGATATTCTTTAAGCAGTGAAGTCCGATCTAGTTCAGTCCATTTCCATTTATTGCAACAATATGAGGCTTCTTCAGTAGGTCGACCTGGAATTTGGAGTGGTTTTATACAAAATTGCGCAGTTCTTCACTATTCATTTAATATACAGCCTTCTCGATGTTGTCTTCCTTTCCAACCAATGCTTTCTACGTGCGGCGTAGAGCAGCGCTCTCCCGGGTTCCATTCAGACTCTGAATTCTGTCGGAAATATTGCCGGTTTGCATCTGTCCGGACTAAAGTCTGCGGCCATTGTATTTCATTATGCCTGATACCCTATGACCGGTTCGTCTTTGTTTGAACGTAATGTTTGTTTGAAGGTAATGATAGCCCGAGTATAGAAGTGAATTAGTAACTCACACGTTATGACTCGATGCACTTCTCCGTTATGACATTAAGAGTATATTTTTTTTTAACCTTCTGCCACAAACAGTAATCAGAGGAGTTGTGATGGAACGGATAAAAAACTTCGGCTAGTAAAACGAGGGTTGTCGGTTCGATTCTCCCTTGAGACTATTTCCACCTGAGGAGTCCAGGCAAGGATGAAGTTGATTGTGGAATGTCAGTTTAATGGTAGATACAACAAAGTATCATAGTGTCCGAAGAAAGTTTATGCATTAATGAATGTGTAGTAATGAGTGGGCTAATGAATACACCAGGTGGATGATAAGAGTGATTAGGGTTCTTAGTCATTGTATGATGCTATTTTCAGCACTGCTTTAAAGTTATTTCCTTACGGAAAAACCGGAAACGCCGTACATATATAGGACACTGTTAACTTAATGTATAATCTGTTCAAATCGGACGTAAGCTGCAGAAAATTATGTAACTTACGCGATCAGATTGTGGGTTGCTTTATCGCTACCGAAATGACAATGTATTGCCCAAGAGTTATAGTTCTAATCGCTTGGGTCAGAGAGTTGGGCTTCTTCGAAATTCCTTATGACGGATACTTATCTGATTAATACAGAAAAGCGAAGACCAACTACCACGTTTTGTCGTCTCATTCGCTTTCTCCCTTAAAAATACAGCTTCATTTGGGTCGATGTTCTATATACTATCGACAATTTAGGAAGTTTTCTTTTGTCCCGTAGTGTTACGCCTTCTTTCGAGGTATTGGGTTGCGCATTTTACGTATCTTCGTTATCGAAATCAGTTGCTGAAACTGCAATGAGAAATAATGCCCTCGAGATACAAACTACATTCTCTTAGTTTTAGAGCATATCCAATCTGACACATTCAACTAGAATGCTTTATGATGACTATCAAAACATGACCTTCAGCGGGGACTGATGCACTCAGCCAACCTGTCTGCCAGAACAAAGTTGAAATAGTGTAAGATCTCTAATTTTAATGTCAACAAGTTATCACCTATTGAAGAACGTTTGTTTTGTGCTCGAATGTCACGTCCGAAATATGTTTCTTTTTTGCGTTCTAATCAACTTTGATTCGTCCACACATGTTCCTTACGACTTTTGAAAACAAACGTTTCTTATGTCTTTATCTAGTTTACTCCTTCTGTACTACTCTTTTTCACTGTCGTCCAAATAAAACTTCAAGTGTAAATGAGCATTTCAAATAGTTTCTAATGTGTAAAACCCCAGTGATTCTGGTGACATGAAGTGGAACCGAGAATGTGCTAAAAAGCCGTTGCTGTGATGAGATTTAATTGGGCAAATAGCCAGGTACACATACGAACACCCAAGGTACAGCGGTCAGTCAGTGTGGTTGACATGATCAAACCTGTGGGCTGTGCGCCACTGGGTTAAAGTAAGCTGGATTACAGCCTTCGCCGGCTGTTGTAATGGACAGCCGTGACCAGTTAAATGTCTGTCATATGTCCATCCAACAGTATGTGCATGCTGCAAATTGTGACAATCCACCGAGGTGCGCTCCAGTTGTTAACAAATCGACGTGGCCTACGAATGGATAACGGCTGTCCCAATGTCGAGTTTGGATTTTACTCAGCTCACCATGTGACCGGTAATTACTAACTATTGTGAGGTCAAGTGCGCGGTGGTCATCAAGACTATCTCATGAAAGCGTGACCGGAGCTTTAATCGTGGCTGTGACGAGGCTGTGTACTAGTGACGAGCTCTAACAGAAGCGAAACCCGAGTCTAGTGCTTATTTTCGAAACGGGCTCACTGGAAAGTCCATAGGAATGTGGCAGCTGCGATCATTTCTGAGTGCTGTTCAGTTTGTGTGAACCGAAACCCGTACTACTCACGAGTAGTTTTTTATTTGGTTAAATTCAGACGGTTGGTTAATTACAAAAATCGTATTAGACTCGAGATTACTGATCGCTGTCATCGAACTAGTCCGGGAGTTTCTGACGCTGACTGTCTCGATAGCTGCCGCTGCGATCTTCTTCGTGAGATTTTGCAACGTAACTTTAGGGATAGTGGATAAGACAGCATGTAATGGAACTCTTAATCGTGATAACGTTATCTCATTGATAGTCAGTGAAAAGGGTAAATCAATGGTTTGGATCTTTATTGTTGAGTTTGGTGTCTAAGCTGAATACAGTGGCGCTCGTCTGGACCGTGTCCTGTCCTGTTCAGTTGTGTCGTTCTATCTATTCCGTTCCAGTTAGCTGAGTGTGCGGTTGTTGACTGCGTGCGTGTGTCCGGATGTGCAAGAGAGCTTTCGGGCCGGTGAATGTATGAGCACGCATGTGCAAGCTGGGACAGTGAGCGTCATGTGATGGGCCGCGTGAAAGGGCGAAACGACGGCCACCGGCGTCTTTGAGACAAACGGCGACTGCACTCTGAAAAACCGTTCTCGTTCTTGAATTATTCAGTAGCTTCATATCCGGCTTTCGTATTTGTCCGGACAATCTACAGTAAACGAGCTTGAAAACATGGATAAACGATTCGGTCCTGTTCAACCTATGATGTGTACCACAGTCAGCCCCGTGCATCATTCGCGTGATACATAATTCACAAATGTCGCGCTACCGCACGATTACTCAATCAAGCAACTGGTGCTAACTGCTTTGTTGATGAGTCCACACCGTGACATCGTTCGCATGCAACTGGAACCGGGTGATTGCGACAGCAAACTCGTAAATACCACAAAAATGGAACAGACCATCGCCGTTCTTACTGATTACACTAGTCTTAAACATACTAGTCAGTCGTGCCCACCTCGCGCGTCAGTCACCCAGAATAAGCAATCGAGCGAACTGTGATGGTGACCACAGGACTGGTCCTTTGTATCGTCGGTGTGGGACACAGCTGGACAATAATTACAACCTAGTGCAGTGAAGATGAGCAATCGTATTATACTACTCATATCGCGGCCATTCAGTAGCAGGTGCAGAGCATATATTTTGACGTCCTACAAGCCACAGGAAAAATGCAAGAAGGATCATCAAAGTGCATCATCGCCCATAATGGTCCCTGCCACTTAAAGGAACTGAGCATTGATGTCTGTGTCAGCCGAGACGTTCTGAGGCCGAAAACCGCGTGCAAATGAGTGGTTTTGTTTCTGGTCTTGTTTAAACGTTTAACCCATGTATTGCTTTGTCGAATAAACAACCCTTGTGCCTTCCGCGTTCTTGGATCACAACACTAACCGCAGATGCATGGACATGATTTAAGTCCGATGCAAGATGATTCGCCATAAAAAATAATTGATGCAATCAGCATCTGAAATATATACATAGATTGAACATCACTCACAACTGTCGCTGTCCCATAGACTTTCCGGTAAACCCCTTTCGAACGGCAGAAGCACTAGACTCGAGTTTCGATCTTGATAGAGAAGCTCGTCAGTAGTGCATATCCTTGCCAGGGCCGTGACTAGAACAGCGGCAACGCCTTGACAAGGCAACCCCGTTTACCACTGCGCCACTCACCCAACATTAGGCACGACTGACAGTTACTGTGTTTCCTAACGAGACGATCGGGCCAGCTGATGCTTACTCGCAAGCGAAAGTGGTTGAGTGTTCACGTACGATAATCCAGTCGTGCTCATCTCTTCATGCCCTACGGTTACTAGGGTTCTGTTATTCATTTGATGACCACGTCGGTCAGTTTGACCATTTAATTGCTCTCTAAGTCAAAACCGTTTGATCGCTTGTCGAACTGTTTCTGATTCAGCTCGCTTAACAACCGTGTTGGTAAAAGATGACATAGAGTTGGTTCGACGAAGAATGACCGAAAACAGGCTGTTCCTCGAACCGTCTTTTACTTCACAAGAGCTTTGCGCGAACACTTGAGATGGCAGAGGTTGAGGCCTTCTGGTTCGATCTAGCACGATCGAAACATGTGTTTATGTGCTAAGTTCACCTCATGTGATCGTGTGTTCCTGTTTACCAAGGTGCGCCGGGAATATTGTACGTGTCGTTCTAAATAGTAGTCGAGTTTCACTCACAAAATTAAGTTTGTCAAATATTGCGGTTGTTCTTTGTAACCTAAACAGACATAAAGTAATATAGGATTTGATCGCGAGGGTTAGGCCGTACCTACTGAGCACCGCAAACGAGAGAACATGAGAGATCTATGAGATATAGAAGAGGAAAATGGATAATCCCATGGCAAGATCACACGCGGATGATGGTCTGATGTATACACCACTGTCGGCGTTGGTGTTCGGCAAGCCGCGTCATGTTGGTTCACGTGTCTAAAGTGAATCACATGCAATTGGTTGTACGGCCACGAGGATGTCTGTAAGCGTCCGTATGCACCATACAAGTGAATATGAGTGAACAGGCTCTACCATATGGCCTCCTGAAGAATAACAATGAGACGAGGTCTGCGCGTGTCAGCAGGTGGGTCATCAATATGTAGCTACAGGTGGCATCGCATTTATTTGGTCTCAAGATTATAGATGTCATTAAATGATGGCAGCAAAAGCAGCATGTTTAAACGCACAGCAGTTCTGACACATCCAAAAATAAACTCTTGTCGACTTCGCTGGTTCAACTCATCCATTCATCTGTTATAAAACTTCCATCACTATGTAATTACATTGAGATTGTGTTGAAATCGGGTTATAATTTGCCTTTCACTTTGTTTCATGTGTTGTAGTGGTTCTACCGAACAATATCCTTCCATTGCTCATTTACCGAATATCAGTGGTAAGCAGTATCTACTAAATCCGGAAATGGGTTGCGATAGTAGTTTCATTTCAAGTATTTGGAGAACCACACTACCTGCTGATAATTCATGTGAATTTCATTTGGGCTGCGTGCACAAGATCACCTTACAGTTTATATGACCGATTCAGAGAGTAAAAACCATTCACGGGATTTGGCTATTAAATCGGACTGTTTTAACAGGTGCAGCCGCAAATGAGCTGTTTGATGCGGATGCAATGTATCAAAGAATGACGATTTCCTTACAAAAATCATGGGATAAATGGCAACTTCTGTCAGTTGATGACGGCTCGATTGCTTCATTATCTCACACCCGTCAGTCAGCTAAACCGCACAAACTGACCACTGAAAAGGTAGGTTTGAGTAGACACAACTCGTAAATAATAATGAGTCAATTTCAAGTTGAACATCACTCACAGCTGATCGCAACCCGAGGCTATCGGAATAAATATCGATTGTGTTGCCTTTTGTCGATCTGTGTGCGGTTTTTGAGATAGGACGTACAGCCGAGTGAAACTGTGAGGAATATGTGGTTTGATACGCAAGTCGATTATCAGTAAAATCATCCGTATTCGGTTGATGTCAACAAAAGAAACGACAACAAACCATTCCTGATGAGCAATAGGGGATTTGGTTTTCATATAGATTGAACACCACCCACAGTTGATCGCAACTGTCGCTGTCCCATAGATATTTCAGTAGGCCCCTTTCGAACAGCAGAAGCACTAGACTCGAGTTTCGATCTAGATAGAGCAGCTCGTCAGTAGTGCATATCATTGCCACGACCGTGACTAGAACCACGACCACGCCTTGACAAGGCAACCCCGTTTACCACTGCGCCATTGACCTCACATTAGGCACGACCAAATTATCATATGTGAACACTCAACCACTCTCACTTGTGAGTAATGATCAGGTTGTCCGATCGCCTCGAGTTCTAGTCCCGGCAGTGGCGAGGATATGCACTACTGACAAGCTCTAATGAGAGCGAAACTCGAGTCTAGTGCTTCTTTTTGAAAGGGGCCAACGGGAAAGTATATGGGAATGTGACATCTGTCATTAATTGTGGGTGATGTTCAATCTATATAACTGTTTATTCATGTAGCCCATGAACATTACAAAGAATCAGTTTGATCGTGACGTATTGATATAATCTGGTCTGTATTCACAAATGATTGCAACTTTTGCAGAGTACAGTGGAGAGAGAAAACCAGACGTTCACCAGACAGGTCCTCACCATAGCTTACCGTCCGGCAACAAATGGGATGGGTGGACGTTCTTATCCCCAACTAAAAGCCGCTTTTAGTGCACATGCTAATCCTTCACGATGAGCTCGTCTCACCTGCACCTTCAGCACCGTACGATTACGGTAGTTTGGCACACCACATGCGAAGGCTAAATCCTGTGCAGCCGAGAGAGCAATCATCAGCTGTGCATATGCACACTAAGCTGTCCTCTTGTACTTATGTCGTTGTACGTACATATGGCCTGCGTCAACCACTGCAAACCTCATGCACTGGCTCTTATCATGGCTTCGCAAGAGACTCAAAAACCGTCACCGTTAGCCCCAACGGCAAACGCAAGACAATTTCTATTGACAGGCAGAAAACAACACTTATGGGAGAATCATCAGCCTCACTCTCTCTGGCGACAAGTGGCGCTCCTCGCTTGGAACTCTCGATGAGAGCAAAAGGTATCCAGTCCTCGGAACTCCCTGCTGTTGTCAACATTCTCGTAACCTTAACCCCTGCTTCTTCTACCTTCAGATATACACGCTTCGCAAGCTCGCACGTTTCACCGAATAGGTTAACATTCCTTATTTTTCGAAATATCGCTTCCAATATAACATATACGCTGTTGAACTATTATTAGTCAACCGGATTCACTATATTCACACGTTGTCTACCAGTTCGTTTACATAGGCAGAAAGGACCGACAGCCATCTCAGCGAGTGACAACAAGTCCCGAAACAGTTAAAGCAACTGATGACACAACAATATCAAGTCAGTGAATCCCTGCATCATCGGTTGCTAGAGTCCTCATGACAACAGGTCACCAAGTTGACCTACTTAGATCATTCAAAATATTGTTACATAATCAGAACCCGAAGCTACTGGCCTTTAGAGAAGCCATGTTGAGCAGAACTCATCAGCCGGCGCTGTGTGCAAAAGGGTGGTTGAAGCAACTCATCGGGTTGCCGCGGTGTTGATGACATAATACGTGGCGTGATTTTATGCGTGCCATACCCTGTATGTTTTACGTTTGCAACTGACAAGAGTAAACGAAATGTTAACATACCACAACATGTCTCCTTTCTGCACTGATGAAGTTATGAAAGGGAACCCAGTGGTTCAAGTTCCTCAAACGAAGACTCCCTGTCCCAGGTGTGAGAGCATTGGAACGTTAGCTGTCGTTACGATGCAAGAAAGCAGTGGAACGAACAGGCATTGATTTTCATGAGGGGTGTACTCGATCTGGTCTATTTCCAACGCAGTTTATCACGCTATTATCTAGGGAAAAATTACCAAGAAACAACGTGAACCACGTGAAGTCGACGAGTTCTTACATCAGTGCTGCCTGGGCTGAAGTAAATAGCCTTATAGGAATCCAACATCGTCTTGCTGAAGTCCCCAACAGATTGTCGTTGGTATGTCTGATGAAGTTTCAAAATTTCTCAGAGAAACCGTTCACAACTCCAAGGGCAGAACTCTTCGTTCTCTGGTGCATCTATTGGACAGAAGGTGGCCGAAAGGTCAGTATGAACGCGAAAGCTGTAATTAGTTGCGAGCATTTCGAAAATACGCATGGTTCACTATCGGGCTGCTTGCTGTTTGCCTAATGAAAGTCTTTTTGTATCCATATTCCGGGGAACATTACTGTCCATACAAAATGAATCAGCTGAGAAGGTAGACAGCAAAATGCAGGGTGAACGCAAGACAGTTCACCGCAAATAATTCACAGGTTTCATCGCGGTAACGAGTAATATAAGGTTGGTCTGAAGTTAATCAAAACCATGAACAACATAAGTTAGTGGTTGAATAGCTAACGCAACACAACAATACTTAAACATGCATCAGGAGGCACAGCTGCAACAATTACGGGAGTACCGGTCTGCCGTTTAACAGGAGAATCAGGCACGGGCATTTGCCGATTAAGAATCCGAAATCTACAAAAGACAGGAAAAATACCGAGAAATTTTTATGGAGCATTCAAAAAAAAGTAATGAGGAGCTTCGAAAATATGGGCGCAACATACAGCGGATGAAACAGAGAATTTATCAGTTGCAATTTAAACTAGTTCTCCTAGCAGTACGGATGGGACAAATAACTCTGATAGCTAGGTATGGAGAGAGTGGGATAATGTGGTATAATACAGTTTCAACTTCGTTAAATGTATCACGACCTGTTTGGCTGATACAGCTAGAGCCAACACCGTAACACAAACATACGTGACTTCATCTGATAAACTACCTTGAAACGTCGTGCACATTTGGTTAAAAGGTGCGGTTTTTGATTAATGTAGTCGAGTGGATATCAACAGGATGTATTCCGTCAGCAGTGCACTTACAATAACGGCAGACACTGGCCCAAGTTTGTGGGGTAGTTATGTTGGTCACCAATTAGCCAGAGATGAGTCAATTATCGTTGGATTCCATCTGCCTTCCAGCTGAAGGAACCGCAACATTTCAGCTGACCATTGCAATTCAGATTTCAAAACGGAGTCTCCCATGTTTTCGTGCACCTACATTTGCACGAGATCGTGCCCGAGGGATGTCATCCGGACGTCCCAGCGATCTTTCAGATGGTATTAATTTGATGGAATTCAAATCACGAAACCAACGTTCAATAAGCCTCAAACTAAGTTCGTTAGTTGCTTTCACATCAAATTTTGGTTTACCAGTAGGGTAACGAACGAATTTATAAGTTGATGATCTATCCTGAAGTCAATCTGCAAGCAAGCTTGGTTTGGTCGGACAAGACTACCGCAGAATCCCTCTTCGGGGGGAAGTACGCTCATTTAGAGTCCCGAAAAGTCTGAATTTTTTCTCTTCAATGAAGGTTGATTAGTGTGAACAAGTACCAGATCATATAAAAGCGTTTTTTCTCGGGCGAGGGTGTCCTGAATGAGTGATCCTAGGTCACAGTGCACAAAAAAAATCGACTTGATTTTGAAGTAATGCACACAGACAGAGAGTGTGGCACTGGTCAGCCCATCGGGCTGAACATCAGCATGGACTTTCTTAAGAATGACTGAACTGTAGGTCGAAGATTATACCTTTAATATTGCATCGTAAGAACGATACATGGACGATAACCTTACGTGTTTTTTAAGGTTATTCGCCAGTTTGATTTGTTTAGCCACTTAGTGTGACAGTATTCACCGGCACCAATTTCTATCTCATGAAACAGAATCGAACAGCAGTGCAGCTTTTGAATGCACTCGTTAGTAAATGTGCAGATGGCAGGTTACAATTTTCGGTCCATTACAAGGCAACTTGGAACGGTCAGTATTTTGAGTTCTCCTATAGTTTAATCAAAACCCTGATAGGCTGCAGTTAGAACAAGAGATGGTGAGAAAAGGTTGAGCACCAAATGGTCATCCCGAAAAAATCACTAAAATTTACAACAGCAACTAGTCAAGTCAACCAGCTCAACAGATAGGAAGAGTACTATTTTTGGTATTCAAAAGGAGTCAGCTAGCTAACAATCTCAAACACAAACTGAAGTCTGCTCCAGATCGAGTGTACGCGGTTGTTTAGTTATGCTTAGTTCAAACTATCTCCAATGTCACGAGTACGGCTCATTTAGTTGGTCTGTCTCACACGTCGTGTACCAACTCAGCTGCAGTTGAAGAGAACAAATCAGCAGCTTTCTGGGCGTGTGGCCTAACACATTCTGAAGTGGCTGAAACAAATAAAGACGTAATCTCCCCGCATGATGAAACTACTGTTTGAAATACGACGTCAACGATTGCTAAAC
>LUCH01005185.1:22175-33258 GCA_013368495.1 Paragonimus heterotremus | reverse complement strand
AGCGATGTGGGAAGCGGAGTTGTACTGAAGCAGGAAGCGGTATTGTGGAGTATGCCAGTTGAGTATCAACTCCCGCTAAACGAAGCTACTCAACAACAGAGAAGGAGTGTTTGGCGATCGTGTGAGCATTGGAAAAATGGACGCCTTATTTGCTCGACCGAGGTTTCCATGTGCAGAATGATCACAAGCCGTTGGAGTGGAGTAAATCGGCGAAGGATCCCTAAGGGAAACTGGCTCGTTGGGCATTGCGATTGCAGGAGTACGACTCCAAAATTCGCCATGTAGCTGGAGAAGAGAACTATGTTCCCGATCTGCTTTCCCGAACGCAACATATGGATGAATTTCACAGGGACGTGATCGGAGTGAACAGTATTGAACTGGAGAATGACCCCGGGCGGACTCGACAATCCGAATGGTGATTGATGAACTTCTAACGGGATAACAACAACCAGAGAACGAGGAAATTCCGGAGATGACATCCTTCAGAACGCACTGGTCGAAATTGCGGTTGAATAGTGTGGCAATCTTAATGCGTCGATTGCGGGAATGAATAAGCGTGCCTATTATACCGACGAGGCTGAGAGAGGCAGTTGTGAAGGAATGTCATCAGTTGGCTCATACAGGATGTCATCGAACTTATGAGATGCTGAGGCAAAGGGCATACTGGCCGAGAATGAAGAAGGACGTTAACAATTATGTACTGGTGTGCCAGCAATGTCAGCTGCTGATGAGCTCCAACTATCCCCCAGCCAGTATCCTACACAACCAATTCCGGTCAATGAGATTGGGGAATTATGGTCACTGGACGTAATGGGTTCCTTCCCAGTAACCACATCTGGAAATCAATACATCATAGTTATGACGGAACACTTCACAAGATGGGTCGAAGCAGCCGCCATACTCGATCAACGTGCAAGCACTGTGTGCAGGGCGGTAATGGAACACATCGTGGAAGAGCATGGAATACCGCGAAGTATATTGACTGATCAAGGTCCCTCTTTCGGAAGTGAAGAGTTTCGGAACTGCTTGGAGCGTTTGGGAATCAGAAGAATTCGCACAACGCCATACTATCCTCAATCAAATGGACTGACGGAACGAAACAATCGCACAACCAAGGAATGGTTGGCGGTGAAAGGAGGGAGCTAGGAAGAAACACTACTACTGATTCTGTTGGTCCACCGCTGTTCGCTTCAAGGAACAACGAAGAGATCGCAGGCGCCTGCCACGCCTGCCAGTCAATCAGGAGATTGGTTTATGGGGAGACAGGCGGATGAGAATGCGTGAATTAGCAAAAGCCCGAAGAGTGGCCAATCAAAACTTGGCGAACGCACAAGAAGTTTCTAAGGAGCAGTCAACCGCAAGGTTGTCGGATCGAAATGCTATATTTGAAATTCGTCCGAAGGTTAAATACAGAGACAGGCGGAGTCCAGGCGCAACAGGACCAGGATCTAGGAAGTTCTTGGCGAGGTGGAGAGGACCTTATGTGGTAGTGGACCGCTGTGGGCCAATGTATCTGATCAAGAATGATAGGAATGAACATCGAGTGCACGGAAGCCAGCTTCACAAATGGTACGACATCCCGAGCAGAAGAGAGTGTGCGCCAGAAGCAGCAACGTCCCCGGAGCCAGTACGCACAGGAAATTACTGTGTGCACTAAAAATGGTACCACACGTGGTATTAATTCTGATCAAGGCTCTGACATTCAGGAATAAGTTTAACCTCCACTGATGGCTTGATATGGCGGTCAAGTTTGAGAGCCGTGTTGATCGGCAGAGCTAAGCTGACTAGGGTTTCAACCCTTTCAGCTACAGTTATGTTAAATAGGTAAAAGAGAAGCAGCCAGACGAAAAACATTTACACTTGTGGGGTTGCATATCGCACTACATCATATGATATTTGACGCGAAATAACCATAGGAAGTGACAAACATGTCATACAACATGGGGGAAGAAAAAAGTTGTGGAAGTTAAAGAAGAGGAAACGTGTAAAGTGGGGGATTAAATTTTCCCGATTTACACGAAGATTTGCAACACGAGCGCCAATGATTTCTACTCTTCGTCATATCAAACATCCCTAATCAAAAGCGTTCGGTGTCCTTTGGACCCTCGCCGGGCTGACCGTGTGAAAGTTCCTAGGTTATGATGCACGATCCCATGATTATACATGGGACCTAGTTTTATAGTCGTAGCACTGCTGTCTTATGCACAAGAAAGAAAGGGGTCAGAACAAGTACCTTACATACAGAGCACTGCGGTCACTCAACGGTTGATCATGACCGCCGGCGTATAACCCAAAAAAGCCGGAACCTGACATAATTTTGAATATATCCAGTGTGTAAGGTAACAATTAGAATTGGTCCGCCAGTGTCTTGAAGACTGTGCTTCTGGGCCAAGCAAGCACCTCAGTGCCAACCGAGTTAAACTTTCCAGCCATCGGACCCCGGAAGGGTCCACCAGAATAAAACCTACCCCCTGTTGCCCCGTAGGTAGGTTTGATGAACCAGAAGTCCCTAAGGTCAACATTCACCTGTGACATAAGCGTTATCGTTAGGATACGAACTGGCCCATGTATTTCCATCTTCTTCTTCCTTTACGTTCAATCTAGACTGCTGAGGCCAAAATGACTGGTAAATTGACAGTTTCATCGCACTCACCCTCCAACAAATGTGTGCGTAGGCTACCCTTAAATGGTCAGATAGTAAAGCTTGGTAATTGTCGCTGTAGTAGGTAGCGAGCCGACATCCAAAAGATTGTTGACCGGTCTATCGTTTTTGTTTTAATCAGTAAAGCCCAACGCTGGGTATTGGTGACAATGACATTTAGGGTCATAGTCAAATCTTCGCCAGTAACTGATCATATAGATAGTTGTTGAGTATGATTCATAAATGAGCATACTTTTCTCCGGTAACGTTCGCGATGACCACCGGTAGTTAAACAGAATGCATAGTCTATTTCCAGGTAACTTCACTTAATGAGGATAACCATTTACTTCGGTAAAATACCGGATTCGCGGCTGCTGATTCACTTGTTTTCGTTTTGTTTTGGACCCTGAAAATTTTATCAAAGTTGAGTAACGCGATGATAATCACAAGACCACTCCTCCGTAATAAAAAAGCCTTCACACGACTGCGAACCGAGCGCATAAATTAAGCGTTTTGTTAACAACAATTTATTCGCCTGCCCAAAACTGACACTTTTCAAGATAACAACTGGATCTGTCCAAAAACAGTGATTAAACCTAATCTGCTTTATTGGTCGTAGGCATGGTGCATCTACACCTAACGAAATACAGGCATTTCGCGAAGTTACTTCCTTGTCTTTACCTTCGTTAGTGTCAGTTCACATGTTTAGCAATACAAACACTCTATAAATTCCAATGAACAATAATACTATCACTAAGCTGTCAGTTAGTGTATCAAAGATCTAGGGTAACTCGCGACAATACCTAATGGTTTGCAACCACAAAAAGCACTTAATAAGACAACACACTTCCCCTGACGAAATGAATCGCAACACAATCCTAGTTTTGGTCTATTCTCATTGGTCATATCGTTCCGTTCACTCATGATAGCTGCTGCTGGAACAAAAACAAAACGACAAAAGACCATGGCAGATTTTATGCTAGGTGTGAAACGACGAGCCTACGGTCTGGCTTTGGCATAACAAGTTTAAAACCTAGTCCATCTATCACGTGCAGCACGCGGCAGGATCATACGGACAACTTCCAAACGTTCTAAGATTAAGCAACGGGTTACAATATGGGAGCCGGTCCACGACCATCGAACAAGAAATGTTTGCAAAACTAAGCAAAGAGCGAGTAACATGAAACGTCATTCGGTTATTCAACGAGTGACTTAACGGTTCACTCGATATCTGCATATTGTCGCTCGCATGGCGGTTAAAGCATTTGACAAACAAACGAGGCTATGGATTACGGGTATCAAATCTGTGATACATTAGACAAAACAGTTATTCACCCACATATGTATTAACACTAAGTGCAATGGGAGAATATCGCACGATGCTGTCAAGGTGTTCACAAAGACGTGAACCTTCATTCAATCAACGACCGTTATGAGCAACTGCTTACAACTGTCGCTGGTATATGGGCTCAGACGAAGTACCATCCCAGTTCCAGTCGTAACTTCGGGACTGAAAAGTTCGACTTTATCTACTAGTCACCGCAGGATATGCCTTAATGACCACCATGAATCTTCCCAAAATGCCGGTGCAGAACAAGTTGCAATAGATTTTGTCTGCCTGCCAAATACTGAGCTTTCGTTCAAAGTGTTACGGTATTTTCAAGAAAGATCG
This sequence comes from Paragonimus heterotremus, assembly GCA_013368495.1. NCBI lineage: Eukaryota > Metazoa > Platyhelminthes > Trematoda > Plagiorchiida > Troglotrematidae > Paragonimus > Paragonimus heterotremus. Next base: position 28,945 of record LUCH01005185.1, on the reverse strand, counting down.
CATGCTTGCATCCCCTACCCATTCGTATTGCATGAAAACTAGCCGATAGTTCATCTTTTTCACAGTGACATCGACCTTTCAAATACTTTCTAATGGATGTGTTCTGTAAGTCCTCTAAATATACCCTCGTTCGTAGTCGAATATGCTCCGAAGTTGCCGTTGGACTATCAGTTACAAACTTCAACAATCTGTTCGTCAGTCAGGACAGGATTCCTTAAACCGCAACCGGTTATTGATGCATACGTAATAACATCAAGATGCTGTCAACTGTAAGCCGTTCGAATGTTCACAGTGAATACTGTCCCCGTCAGGAACCAATTCTCTTCTTACTCAAACACTTCACTAAAGAATTCGTTGACTTTATGTCCAATGACGGTGTTGTCCAAGTAAACATGAAACTAAGCATTTGCACCGCTCAGCTATCCTGCTTTTATTAGCTTTTCGGATTAAGTTGATTAGACGGTGTACTGAAACCCTCGTTACTTCGTTGTGCATGTCTGCATTTACTTACTCGCACTGTTGTTCGATTGAGCCACATGAGTCAGGCGTCGGACCCCTCAATCACATCATCTCATCTACATAACCCTACATCCCAGCGGTTAGATACATAGATGAGAAACTGGTGCACTATGGGGTGAGAAGTGGCATTTGAGAGGGCTGCTGGAGTGAAGTGTGTGACGAATACATGTTGGAGGCAAAGCGTAAGCAAACGATATTCTTACCAAAGAAAGGGTGCGAGCGAGATTATTCAGAGTACCATGGATTTTTCGGATCCAAGATCTAGTCGCAGCGATCAGGGATGCTAAATGAACAAAACACAAGGTAAACCGGGATCTTTAAAAGAACCACAATATCGCTGATCTCAAAACACGCCTCCCCAAAAAATATCCGGTAAGCCGCCTTCGACCATGTAACCCGAGGTATCGGAGTGTGTACCGCGTCCTTGTGGTTGCGGTCACGTTGAGCCCCGTGCTGCCAGTACAGATACAGAAGACCTGGGAATACATGGCTCCCTCCCCTAAGCTATTGCAACGGTTTGGAGTAAATTTAACCCGGTGTGTTGACAGTTGGAAATGCGAAGTCCAGAATACAAGCTGAACCTTGACGCAATATGACGGCTTACGCATCTCGATGATCTACTGGCTTAAAGTGAACGGTGTGACGATCACACCGATAGTCATTCATGCCAGGCAAGATAACAGGTACAGGTCTGAAAAACACAGTCTGTCGGCCTTCTAAGTACGGGGTCAGAAGAAAGTTCGCATCGTTCTCCGAAAAAAAAACACTAGGTTTGCTGTACTGCCATGCAGTGCACCTGAAGGTTTCGTCAAAGCCGTGCGAAACGACCTACGTGTCCCCTCTCCTACAAGCTGAACCGAAACAGGCGGATTAGGAAAGTGTGACCATTCAAAATTAACCTTGGTGGATTTTTTTCGTCCCGTAATATGTCATCTTTGGCTTGACGTAGGAATCCACAAACACACGTGTTTGAAAATGGAAATGGACAACGATGTTAGCTGTTTGTCTGGGAAACCTAACTAAAAGGTTAGTCAGTGTGCGTGAGACGTATGATAACGTGAAGTTAGATGAAGCTCAACTGTGAAAAATCAGGGCTTCGGCTGAATGCGGCTGGATCCCATCTAAGTCGTCAAGTCTACCAAACTACCCATTAGTAATAAGACTACTAATTGGCCGAGAACGAAAACTGATATAAAGTGTGATGTCCTAACATGTCCATAATACCAGACGTTGAAGGAAGACGACCAAGGTATGGAGAATCTAACGCAACCTAGTCCAATACAGGACCTCGGGGAACTTTGGTCAATCGACGCTATGGAACCCTTCATGAGTAGGGAAAAGACTATCAGTACATAGTCGCTGTTACGGGACATAATTACTGTTAGGCCGAAGTAACGAAAGTTGCGGTCATTACAGTGAACGAAGCGGTATGGAGACATACTGTAGTAAAACATGACGTGCCAAAGCATGTCTTATGAATCCAGATCTTCAGCTCGAAACTGCGGAGTTCCAAGCCAGATCAAGAGAAGGATGCTTTACCACCCATGGATGAACGGAACAACCCGGTGATTTGAAAATGGTTGGTTACCAAGAGAGGCGACTAGGAGTCTGTACTCCCACTGGTATCAGTTCACGGTGCGTCTGCCAACGCAAATAAACGCGGAGCACCATTTCAGGTTATGTACGGCAGAAAGTCAGCGGTTACTAGTGGTTCGTGACATTGAGGTTTTGATAAGCTTACCGCTCATCACAAAGAAACTGACAAAGTAAAGATTGGAAAACGAAAATGAGAGCTGTTCGGATCGCCGCAAAAGAAAATGCACTCAACACGGCAGAGGATAAACGGGAGGTGTTTCCTAACAGCTCGAAGATTAAATATTTAAAAAAAACCAGAACACAAGAGGAGGAGGTCCGGGATCAAGAAAACTGGTACTGAAACAGAGGACTATGTGTAACTAAGAGTGGAATGAACATCGTTTAAACTGTGCACGATAATAGGGAGAAACGACGGGCACACAGCAATCACTTGAGCTAGTGGCGCATCGCAATGAAGATTTCACGAAGCCGCATACAAATTAAGGAGAATTTGACAACAAGGAGACAAGAGAACAGCAAGCCTTGTGGAAGGGAGGAATGCAACAGACTACTCGTAACATCTGTGAGTGGTGGATAGTCAGCCACGCACACAAAGTCAGAACAAGACGTCTGCCAGTTGAATCCTCCATAAGGCATCGGCTACCGCGCTATGTTTACCAATCAAGTACCGGATGTTCGATGTGCATTGGGAAATGTTATCCAATGTTGTCTTGAATGAATAACGACCAGAGCTGACTGATGGAACACAATTTAGTGGTTTGTGGTCAATAAAAACAAAAAATCTACGTCACTCAACGAAACGGCGAAAATGCCTGATAGCAAACAAAACGACGGTAATCCACGGCTGGAATTACTGTAGCGAGTCTGTGCTGATCGTAATGGTTTGGAGGAAAATGAGAAAGGCAGCTAGCAAATATTGCCCAGCTGTTGAGGCACAGTGTAATGTGATGCATCTAAGGTGACGCTGATAGAAACTGATACACTGAAATGGTGAATTAATGTTAATGTGAAATAATGTTACCAATTAAAAGGTGAGAAAACTCGGTATCATGTAACAAATTGTTGATAAGACGTTCGGGGTTTGCGTTGCATTTCTTACGGCACCCGCAAAAACTCAAGTAATTTAAATGGTACCGACAATTGCTGAAGCAGGAATTGGGTAGTGAGTCTGTGGTAGGATAACTTTGAAAACAGTGATCTTGATGTACCGATTGGAGGTGATAACATAGAGTGTGATACAGGATGTCTATCCGTAACATTGGCTTCATTCACAGCCCCGCAACTTCCACATGGATAACAGGTATTGGGAGCCTCTTCTTGAAAACATGTGAACCAAGGTCTAAGGTGGGACGTATGTTCAGATTGTCACCGAGTGATAACGACTTTATCAAGCTTCAAAAGTCTTGGTCTGGTGGCGAACCACAAACAGAACCACCGGTTAAGGGGAAACGAAGCGTCTTATGTTTAACAAACGACTTTTGGAAATTCGTGCTAATGATGTCGAGAAAGTAGGCAAACAATGAAGTGTGCGTTGGTTGAATATCAATGAGAGTAAGCGACAGTTGGAGAGAGTCAGTCAACCAGGTCGATCAAGTGATAACAATCGTGTTGTTTGCTAATTGAATCGACCTAATGACTGTTACGCAGCCAACCACATGCATCGCATGAATCTGCCTGCTGGTTGACTGTCAGTGTTGCGGCAGTATGTGTTCATCAGTGCAGCTTGATGCAGAGTGTGATCAAATAATCAGCCTATTCATTACACGTGCAAAAAATTGACGCAGAAAAATGTTATTACTTCAGGCGTGCGGGTAACCGGATTTTGATGGGCCGCCCGGTGTAACGCGTTCCTGATTCGTGATTGCCATATGCACCAACGAAGTAGCGTTATCAAGAAGTTGGATTTGCACTCATTCTACTCGTTCATGACAATGGCGCTTACAGCGAGTTTTAGCATGACAGCTTTCGGCGAAGTGAACATCGGTATTTCATTGGGTTATGAAAGTGACGCTTTTATCGAGGTCTGACGGTATCGATTTCGCTGTAGTAAATAATAATAAGGCGTGAACGAAACGTCCTTGTGTAAGTGGATCTTGATAGATAGAAGTACCTCTGTTGTTTGTAAATCCGCCAAAAAATGTTTGCCGTTAATATATGGTTCACAAAAACAAAATGATTAAAGGCTAATGGGATAACATGAATGGTTATTGGGATGTCGGATTAATGTCTGAGAGGCAATCCACAATGGTTATAACGACGGAAGATGCTTCACGATCTAACTCATCATAGAAGGAACTTTCAGAGCCCTTTGCGCTATCATGCATAGAAACAAGAGTAGTGGACTGATTTAGCTTTGTACATAGTCGCTTGAGAAAAAAAGTTGCTTGAGAACTATTCTTTAAACATGCGAGATACGTCTGAACGACTTCAAGCTGTCCGACTTTAAGCCATTTTTACAGGGAAACCTGTAACCAGGTTCATTGTCGTAAAATGATTCAGTCGATAAAAAAGGAAATATGGTGATAGAATAGGTCTGCGGGGAAATCAAACAAAATAAACTAACTTCATCGTCACCAGTTATTTCTTCAAGTTCATCTTCGTCAGTGGCATATTCGTCCACCATTACGTGTGAGAAACCAGGTGCCTCATTCGAGGTGGGAAGCTCAGCAAAGGCTGGAGACTCAGGAACTCCGTCCCTGTACGTTGGGTTGCGAGCTTGGGCTTCAAGCACATCAGTGAACAGCCGATCAAATTCGTCGCTGCTCAACTGAGGGACTTGAAATATAAATTGAAAAGATGGATGGTGTTTGTTACGGTACGAGTTTGATAAAATTAAGACACACTAATTAACAACTGATTCATAAAAGTTAGCAGATTTAACGACTCATTGCTGATAATAAAGAAAAACAACTACACCGTATATCAGCATCCACTGTACAGTTCAACAATAAATGATCTAGCTAAAAAGCTTCTAACTAAAACCATGTTGTCGTTCTGTCAACTAATGATTTGAGGGGTTGGTGATTCTTGTCCATCCTGCTATCCAAACACGGAACCGACCTCGAAGTGAGAGCTTCAAAGTACATACATAACCGCTTATAAGCCTGACCAAATGGCACTGCGACCATAGCTGATGTTTACCACAACGGGTACGAGTGAGAGTCTAGATTAAAAAACTCCTACAATGGAAAATAACAGTAAAACTAAAAAGACTAGTTAGAAATAGTGTGAATGTGGGTAGTGAATCGGCGATAACGTGTCACCATGTTTGAACAGAGCATCTGCATTTTGCGAACACATTATGATCATATCCAACCATTAGTCCGATGCCTTAAGGCGCAACGTGTATTCAGGCGTTACTTTAACGCAGTATCGCTGAGACGGGCTGGGCGTAGAATGCTGACAAAGGCATCAGTACTTCTGGGTTCAACCACTTCGGATTAGCCTAAGGATAGCAACCAGAAAAACACCGTTATGCTCATGAGTTTATATATCGCAGTTCTGACCGCGTAAGATCACTCGAACGGCTGGACACGATCCTAGGAGTGTAGAACAGAACTATATGTATAGTTGCTGTCTCTCAATCTTATGCACACGGAAGGGGTTAGAAAAATACTCTCGAACAGACAGCAGCCCGATTACCCAACGGTTGACCATAATCGCCAGTATATAACCCTGAACCCTAGATGAACGTGTACTATTCGTCAGAAGCTTGATGTAAGAATACAAGCAAAGTATCGACCGTTAACGGGACACTAGTCTGCTGACGTACATTGGAGAGGTGTTAACAACCGGGGGCAATGAAGCATTGCGAACCGGGCTCGACAATTTCATTTATTTAAGTAAAATGTTGGATGCCAGCATGAAGGCGAAGATCCAGTCATCATCACCATCATAAACAGCAACACATCAGTGGTTCACACTGATGCCTAACTGCCACACAACCGCGAAGGAAAAAAAGAAAGAAAGACATATATGAGAAGAGAATAAAAAAGAAGAGGAGGGGAATGGACCTAACTATCAAAAATAGCTACGTCTATATTTAAACATACAACATCAAGGCACCTACACCTTGCAAACAAACGACCGAGCTGTAAGTGAAAGTGAGGCGTAATCAGCAAGACAGCTTCCTTATGACTTTCACTAACCCCGTCATTAAACGCACTCACTTCACAGACAACTCGACCAAACAACGACAACATTCATACCACAGAGCTCGGTTAGCCGACATCTCACATAACGTCTCAAGCCACTGACTCTGCGAGTTGCGAGGGCCCCAGCCCGGGAGACGAACCCGATCTACAGTGACTAACCTCTTCGTGAACGATTTCATTTGTCTACGCCAGGTCATCACCTGTCCACCTCGCACCTTGCGCCAGTCGGCCGAGATTGCTCAGTGTGGCAAACGACTAGCTGGCATCCTTAGTACATGACCTAACCATCTAAGTCTGTGCAAATGTAGTGACTGAACAAGAGAATTCGTTCGACAGTCACTAGCAAATACCTGCTTCCTAACCTCCTCGTTGCTTACTCACCGGTACCATCCGATACCAGCGATTGAATGCAGACATCAGTGGTCACATACCTGAAGACAGTTCATGTCCTCTACTCTGAGCGGCCAGGTTTCGCTGCCGTAAAGTAATATAACCCTCATT
>LUCH01005185.1:0-12323 GCA_013368495.1 Paragonimus heterotremus | reverse complement strand
GGTCACGTCATCGATCCGGCTTGGGCATTCAGAATCCTATTAAGTCATCCCAATTCAAAATTCTTGCGGTCTGCTGAGGCTGTCGCAATCAGTCGACTGAAACCGGCCCTGTGTGTTCAGAAACAATTGTTCGTGAACTTGACCCTGGACTTAGTGACCTTTCCTAACACATCAATTGACTATCCACCCAACCCACCCCTAACTGTTCGATATAAAAAAACCGTTTCATGTTATTGCAAATTTGATACTGATGAGTCAATACGAAATGCTTGCATCTACCAGTTTTCGTGTTCTAATGGTGTTGTTCAAACTTCTGAAGGGAATGGACTGTTTCAAAAACGGAGATGTATGAAACAACAAGGGTTAATCGATTTGACTTCGAAAGAATTAGACCAGTAAGCAGTGTAATCCCCAGACTTTATGGATTACCAGAAATGCATAAAAACGGAGTGCCGCTACGGTTGATTTTAGATATGCGTAATTCGCCGTATCATGTAGCGGCAAAATGGCTAGCCGAGTTGTTCGAACCAGTCAGGGAAAAACTAGCGATTCATAGTCTTAGAGATTCTTTTGAATTTGTCGAAACGGTAAAGCAACTGGGCGCAAAGGCAATGCGTTTATTCTCATTTGATGTCACTTCTCTTTTCCCAAATATCCCACTAAGTGAGACAATTGAGTTTCTCAGTGTATGGAGAGCAATGACATAAACGTGGATATATCAGCAGACCAACTAAAGTAGCTTTTGTATCGCTGCACTTGCAACATTCAGTTCAGGTTTCTTGGTAAGTTGTATCACCAAAATGATGAAGTAGCAATGGGTTTCCGTTAGGCCTTTTATCAGCCGATATTTTTATGACGAGGCTTGAAAGTAGTTCACTAGCAGATCACATAAAGTCATTGGCTCTTCAACGGCGTTATGTAGACGATAGTATTCGCATGGCAGCCGAATCTAAATGTTTCAATGAAACACTGGTTCACGTCAATTGTGCCTCACTTAGGAACCCGAATCATCAGTAGGTATAGCGGTTTTTGGCGTGTTCATGTCACGTCGTGAGGACGGCACAATACAACGTAAAGTATATTGTAAATCAACCTGGTCAGGAAAGTACACCAATTTTAATACCTTTTACCCTTGAGACAAAAAATGGAACCTAGTCCGGTGTTTACTAGATACAGCCGTGAAAATCTGCTCAGATGACACTATGGAAGAAAAACAGTTTATAGTTAACATACTCCTTGAAAATGGCTATCCAGAACAGTTTACCTGCAAGCACATGATAATTAGCACAAATATAGATATACTCCAAATTGTAGACAAAAAACAACCCTGTCTATATTACGTTTCCATTCAAAGGCGATAGCAATGCTGAAAATATTACCAGGAGACTTAATGTAGCACTTAACAAAACCTATTACGTGATTCAAAAATGTGTTTGACTTACCTCCACGCCAGTTTTGCGTCCCAAGCCAAAAGATACATAGCCTGTACACGCTGTCTCTTTTTGTATTTATCGTTTCGTTTGTTCCTGTGCAACAAGCTACATAGACCGCACAACTAGGCAACTATCTAAACGCATGCAGGAGAATAATCCAGCGTGACTAGCTCGAAGATCGATAGACTTGCTCATCAGCGGTCGCTGCACACTTGGTCGAATCGAACCACCTGATCAACCCGCCGATTCGTTTGAGCCGATCTATCGAGTCTGTGGAGCGCAACCGAAGTAGGTCAAAGGTCGTTTACCAGCCATTGAAATCCGCTTACATTCACCCTCGTTATGCTTACAAAAACGTCTGGTCAAAACACTGAACCTTCCGTGGTCATGTATCAATAGCCCGGATTGATCTGTTACGCAGGAGTGTCGATTTTCTAAAAACGTTTACAACCCAAGTTACTGGCGTTACATAATTAGACTTCACGAATTTGACTAACTTGACGCTAACGATTACCATTCCTCATCCTACTGATGTACTACCCCCGGCGAGTCTGTAAAAATGTATTGTAATTAGGTTGACGAGGAAACACTGAAAACAAGCTTGTTTGTTACGCGATCCTTCTTATATATATATATATATATATATATATATATATATATATATATATATATATATATATATATATATATATATATATACTCCACTGCCTTCTTGGTGCATTATTTGATGAAGGTTCTGCATGGTTTTCATCCCAAATTTAAATTTTGTAGTTCTTCTGAATCCTATCTAGTGTCTTAATATGTATCTCTATAGTGAAATACTTTTTGTTTCAGACTTCCGATATTTTACTCTCCAGCTGAGATGTTACCATTAGAGATTCTATTTGTTTGAGTCCGAGAGATAAGGACCACAAAGGTCTGCATTCACAATTCTCCTTGCCTTATTCCCACATATTTATAACGAACAGGGGGCGCGTGAAGGAAAACAAACGTGGTTCAGCGCAAGTCATTTATGCATAGGGTTATGCGCAGGTGCCTTTGGTTTTCGGTCACTGTGACAGGGTAATCTGGAAACAGATACCCCAACCGTATTCTCCAGTCAGATACTCTCAATACTCACAGAAACAAACGGCAGTTGACGTAAAGTGAACCATTACTTCTAATCCAGTTAAGCAAGATAACTTGTAAGAATGTTCCTCATCAAGAAGGTTAAGAACGGGTGTAAGAGACATAAAGTTCCACGTGCGTCCGTTAACGTCTACAAGTTCATACGACGGAAAACCAAGTTCAAATGGAAATAAACGAAATAGTTTAACAACACGTGGGAATGTAATGGCACGAACGCGCTAGCCACACAAAACAAAAGAAAACATACTATATCACCATCGACACCACATCACAATGCGCGTAGGCGTGCCTGCAGTGTCTCAGCAACGGCAAACGCAGTGACGATCAGTACACCCTACATATCGTAGTTAGCAAGACCTCCAGAAGACGTAATGCACAATTACACGAACCTGGACAAGTTGACCAATCCAGGTCACGCTGGTCCTTTTCGGATGGAAGAAAACTTACCAAATTGTTTGATGAAAACAGCTTCTGATGAGTCTATTTCCTCCGAATTCGAGCGGCTTCTGCGTTGTTTTGACGAAAAAAGGAACGAATCTGCCAAGAAACCTTCGCCGTTTCCGTCGGATAATAATTCGGGATGGTAAGACGAGGCTGCTGCAATAATGGGTTCATAAAATGCCGCCTCGCCTGCTCGTCTTTCCTCTGGTGACTCCAACGGATGTCTGTCGAACTCGGTTTCAATGCGAACAAGAACAGGTTTAATTGTGTGCCACAAACGTGTGGTGATTCGATGATGCACTAACACTGGGGCTATGAGGCACACGTTCAGCAGGCAGTAAGAAACAGCCAGACCTGGAAGATAAGCGCTGATCCATATGCAGGCAAGGCTGGAGCCACTCGTGATGAGGAAGAACTGCAAAGTAGATATCAGAATGAATACTAGTACGGTCAAAGTGTGGATTACACGGAACGAAGTGAAGTCAGCAGCAGTAGAATACAAAACAAATGGAGAATATAACAGTGCACATAGTTAACACGAAGTCATAAGCAAACCAATGACAACCCACCATGCGCAGAGTGCAATTTACGGATGAAGGGAGTGGATAACTGACGAAACATAAAGAAACCATTGGGGTTTGGTGGTTAATAGTGGGACCGGGCAAAAAAGCCGTGAAGTAAAAAAAGAGCCTTTGTTTACATGGGTTCGTGTGATTAAGAGGTACAAAACGCTACGTCGGAGGTAATTACACGACTTATCGCACAACAGTGTTTTGTTTGGATTCATTAAAAAAAACGATTACTTTAAATTTCCTTAAACTCCAGAACGAGTCATTCAGTAGACTACAAAACGTTCACCACAAGTGTAAGTTGATCAGTGAACATCCCCATACTGAACATTAAAAATCCGACTGGTCCGGATGTAATTTCCGAAACGTTTCTCGTGAAACCACGAAAAAAAACCGTGTACTAATTTCAAGTTGTATATCACTCATTTAATCGCAGCCTTCACATTCAGAGACTTTTCGACCAGCCTGTTGAGAAAAGAAGCACTAGACTCGGGTTTTGCTCTTGTCAGAGGTAGCCAGTAGTGCACAACCTTGCCACGACCGAGACTAGAACTCCGGCCACGCTTTCATGAGGCAACCGTGTTGGCCACTGCGTCATCGACTTCACATTAAACATGATCGAATTATCTGAACGCCCAGCGACATTCGCTTGTAGGTAATAATCAAGTTGCCTGAACACCTAGATAGGAGACAAAGTAACTGCCCTGTTAACTCACACCGATAATCTCACGATTTGAACATCTGAGACAGATCGAAGTCTCCGATCTCATTATACCTGTTAGGCGATATTTCAGATTACTGATGAGTAGTAGGGGTTTGACCAATTTTAAGATGGATATACACTGATTGTCAACCAGTGAAAGTTAGACTGACTACGGTAAGATTCATAATCAAGCATTAGTCTGATTAGGCATAAAAACCCTATATTCGAAAGCCTACATTTGATGTATAAGTTATTTACACACATAATACATAGGGCTTGGTTGATTTACTCTTAAAGAAAGGCAAATGACAATCAAGGAAGTAGTGGTACGGTATTAGAGCATGTCGCACTAAGGTCAAGCATTAGAATAAAGACTCGAGGAGTGATGCCAGTCAGAGAGAAGGTTGGCGAGCAAGTACAAGGAAAAGAAATCACCATCATTCGCCAACAGCCCATTGTCTACCTCCGATTCCTACTGCATATAGACAGTGGTACAGAAGTGGAACGGGGACACACCTTTGTCACACGAACTTATAAACGAACGTTTGGCGACTCAGTTTGTCCCCATTTGCATCAGCACATCGAAATAGCGTGACACAAAATCGAACAGATAATTTTCACACTATGAGGTGAAATTCTTATTTAATAGGCCATCGGTTCAAGTGAGGCGAAAGATCATTCACTAAAACAAGTACCGTGTTTTTCATTTCACACGTCCGATCTGCCGGTTGTGCGTTAACACTTACAACTTCGAATTCCAGCCAACAACGCATCAAGATTTCTGATGGACCATCATACACACCACTGTTCGATTCCGTTTGTTTAAGTGACACCACTGATTATCAATCTTCGGTCGCCAGTTCAGCAGTAACATGAATCAACCGCCAGTCTTACACAATTTCCTTCCAGATAGGCCTACTCCGTAAAGTTAAGTGTGTCATATTCGATTTCGAATGCGTTGTCCAAAGAAAACCACAATTGCCGCATTGTGGACCAATGAAAATCTGAATGGGATCTATGACCAACCCTATTCGGTAGCATAAACGAATAAAAAGTGATCAATTTTATCGTTCTTCTGACGGTTACACTGTTAAACTGTCATCAACATACCATTCGCATTTAGTTCCTCCAAGACTGAGACGATCACGTTCCAAACTATTCAACTACAAACATGCCGTTCGAGATTACGAACTGTTTACCTCACTTGGTAACGCCAAATAGTCTGTCTGACATGTACGCCAGGAACCACCCACACAACAATCAAGGCATAAACAGCTTCGCCAACCCTCGTTATCGGCAGCGCCAGATATACGTCCGATTATGAATCAAACGAATTGCGTGCAATGCTCGTGCACGATTCGCTGTGTTGTACAGCTTAGGAAATTTACCTGTTCAAGAAAATGTAGGAAAACTGGTTATGTTTAACCACCGTTATCTCTAACAGTTAGCACATACGAAACAAGAGGATTGTGCGAGCAAGGTGGCCCCATATCAATGATGGAAACTACCTCAAAAAGCAACGTGTACTACGCTCTTGAGACCAGCCCACAATCATTCCTGGGGCTGTGCAATCATACCCTGGAGAACAAAACTACTGCGGCTGCGACAAGTGAACACAACGTTAGTCGCTGCTTGTGCCGGTGTTAGTTTCTGACCTCTTTTTTCTGCAGCTGTTTAACCTTCTCGAGCACACTTGCCTTTACACACAACTTCGATCTGCTATGACCTGCAGCAAGCGCGTTCAACAATAGGCATATAAAAACCCTTACGCGATCAACGGGTCATATAGACTCATGGTCTGCACTGCATAGGGGGTTTACCATGTCGAATACTACTCACTGAAACCGTGAACAGCTGGACAAATCCACGGAATGGACATGAATCATTAAGGCTAACGACATTAAAGAATATACACAATAGATACTGCCTGGCAATTGAGACCATATCTATCTTAGTCTTGACGCTTTCGTGAGAAACAGCAACATGAGTAATTTGATTAGTCCATGGCCGGTTAATTACGAGTGATACCAGCGCACCCTTAAAAAAACATTTCGGGGTAACACCATTTGACACTACGCCTAGATTTGTGCTACAAAATAAATTAAACCTATATCATGACTATCGTCAATTATACCTTCAGTCATAACCGGCATTGAATAAATAAAAACTTTAACTTACAAGTAATGGTCTGCTTCTACGGCATGGAGCCAGGCTATTCATAACTGACACAAGGCAATGCAGAACACGCGCAATTCGGAAACTGAGCTCTTCAATGGAAAGAATGTGACCTTGCTTCACTGATACAGTAACATAATGTGTGAAGCTTCCAGGAGTCTGCGCAGGATCTGAAAAAGTCCAACTGATGCTGAGCGACACGAGATACCATCGACTAGTTGTTTGATTTTGTCTTTAAAAGTATCACACAAAGTGTACAGAGACAGGAGGACGCAAACCACGAATAGAGAGCTCTGGTTTGTTATCGCGATTAGCCTAAAAGTTGAGAGTAATAAACCAAAAGCACACACCAGAATATCAAGTGCACTGAAGTATTAAAAATAAAACTGGCAAATACGCGTTCCCACAGCAAAAGCACTTCAATACGCAAAATAAGAAAATCCCATCGATTAATAAGGGCAAACACGTCTTCGTAGAACTTTATATTTTTAGATGGCATTTGCTTCCACTGGTCTTTTGGTGAAACTGATCGTACCGAAAGGGTTCTGAATCGCGCAGCTGAAGGTAGCTCTCTGAAAAGAGGTTGAAACAGAAACACAACGTAAAGTAAGTGGTTAACAAATAGGTTTCCCTCGATAAACACGGCAAAATAAAAATTTGGTCCGTTAAGTAGAACCAAATAAGAAGTTAACAGGGAAGTGGAAAAATAGTATACAATGGATGCTACCCAACACCAATTCAACAAGCTGAAAATCGTATGGGGGCGACTGTGTGACAGAACAGTGTTCTCTTTCCACAAGGAACACCTCCGAGGAATATGAAAATTTCCCAATGGGAGAGCGTTTGTTGTAGAGCAGAGCACCGGTCAACTCAATATTTACATCGCAGTTGTAATCAACGTAATAGTATGAATCTCAACAGAATAATACCAAATTGCAACCACAGATTTAAGGGCCACGAAAGCAGCAATGATTTTAAGTGACCACTGCGCTTGTGAAAATAAGCAACTAAGATATGGTTCACACCCATGCAGAAACCAGTCCAGAGATCAGATAACATTGGTTACACACCTGTTCCACTCAGAGAACAGATTATCCAACATTATCTACTCTAGTTGTTGTTTCACAGCAAAATACTGTAAATCACATTGAACTACAGTCACTCCTAAGGGCAATTCCAATTTGTAACGCAGAAAGGAATCGACGGATCTTCTCCAATCTTTCAGCAAAAAGATCCGCTATGCGCTTAGCAGCCTAAAAGTGCAAAGCGCTTCTGTAAGATTGCTGTAATTACGTAGATTTAATGTTAGATAATGAAGTCATGGGATCTGATGACCGGTTTGTGTATGTGGGAATCTGCACCAGCGGGGGTGGAAATGTAAGGAATGAAACAGAAGCGCGTACCTCTAACGCTAGAGCTGTGTACGCTAATCTGGAGGCACCTCTAGCGAGAGAGAGGTAGCTCTCCGATGCTTAAAGGTCACTGTTGAGGTGAGCGGCGGCCCGAGCCACAGTACCTTTTGGTCAGCCTCATGGCTGTTATGATGATGATGATAAAGGTCGCGTACACGAAGCGACAGTGAGGACTGCGTTACTTTACGGCGGCGAAACATGGCGGCTCAGGGTAGAAGACGCTAACCGTCCTCAGATATTTGACCACCGATGTTTGCTGCAGATTGGGTTCGTCTCCCGGGCTGAGGCTCTCGCGACTCACAGAGTCCGTAGCTGGAGACCTTAGGTGAAGTGGAAGCTGAACGAGTTCAGTGGCGTGAATGTTGTCGTTGTTTGAGCGAGCGGTCTATAAAGTGAATGAACTTGATGGCGGGGGCAATTAAAGCCGTAAGGAAGCTGTCTGGCTGATGACGCCTTACTGTCACATACAGCTCAGTTGTTTGTTTGCAAGGTGTAGGCACCTTGATGTTGTGTGTTTCAATATAGATGTAGCCATTTTTTTTCCAGTAGTTAGGGCGCTCTCCGTCCCCATATATTTTCTCTTCTCTTCCCACACATGGTCTGCTTTTTCACGTTCGTGGTTGTGTGGCAGTTCACCATCAGAGTCAGGCACTGATGTAGTGCTGTCTATGATTATCATGACTACGCTGAACTGTTCACTTTATTTACATAGTAAGAACACATTTGACTGTTATATGGTAATCTAATCTCCGAAAACCGTTTCTACATGCACATACAATGTGCATTTCCCTGGAGATCCTACCGCCCAAGCCACTGGTCAAGTCGGGTTTGGAATTGCAGAGAATGTGATGCTTGACTGGACACCCATCAACAGCCGTCTTTGAACTCTCAGACTCAATGGTACAGTTAAAGCATACAGAGACGCCAATCACGAACTTTGTCTGCTTGTTATTCCGGCATATGCCCTCACAGACTGTAGCCCAGACCAAGTCTGCTACAAGTGAATCCAATCGAACACGAACGCAAATAAGTGATACGAACAACGGTGAACGAATAACGCGAATAGAAACCCTACCGATTGGACTCCAACAACCGTGAACGACAAGAAACAATGAGAACACAGACAAATCAGACTTCGAATAGGCAGTGTATTTATTCACCAGACGGTTTGCGAATTTACATGAGAAACTGATTCGTATCTATAGAAAATCATTGACGTTATGACAACGTGAGCGCACGAAGAAATACTTGAATCCTACGCGATGCGTATCTCAGTAACGGCTTTCGAATTCTGACCTCTGACAGCACAATCGTGATTTTCGGGTCAGGTTTACCCCAACACTAACACCTCCCCTTTGAGGATGTTGATCGTACGACTGAAGTCGGGGGTCAACTTGCAGAGGCGTCATTCACCGTCGTACTCGGTCACTCCATCTTCTAGGGCGCAGTTCACGTGGCAGACTTTGCGTGTTGGGAGTCGTTGTTATGGGCTCCCGCTGAGGTAGACCAGACGTTTCCACCAGGATCTCCAACGGAACATCGTTCTCGCCCGGTGATTGTTCGAAGATACTGGTGTGCTAAAGCTGGTTGGCATGGCGTATCCAGACATTGCCCAGAGACGTTGCCCAGTTTTCTGTGAATTCGGCCCAAGGACCATTTAGCAAAACCGCTATGATAATCCTTGGCCAGGACGGTCTGGTCATTGTTAAAGCGTCGGCATTTGACGCCGTGCCGTTGATTGAACCTGCTTTCCATTGCCGCATCCTTGGAACCCGGGACAGCGAATGTTGGGCGGATGGAATCTAGCAGCAAAGAGATTTTGCGTCCAATGAGAGCCTCGGCTGGAGATCTCCCAGCAGGTGTTTGCGGACTTGGACTCGCTCGATAGGGCACCAGAAATGTTTCCAAAACTTCCACGGTCATTCCCTCCCTTTGACCCTTCTGAACGGCACATTTGAATGTGTCCACAAGGCGCTCTGTCTGGCCGTTGGACTGAGGATGGTAAGGCGGTGACCGGATGTGATCAATGGCGTTCTGATGACAGAAGTCAGCAAAAACGAGGAAATGAACTGTGTCCCGCTGTCACTGACCAGAGTCGTTGAGCACCCGAACCGGTTGAACATTCTGCAAAGTTGTAGGACGGTTGATCCTGTGGTGGTGCTTGACATCAGGATAACTTCAGGCCGCTTGGAAGAAACGTCGACAGCGACTAGGAAGTTCTGACCGTGCAGAGGTCCAGCAAAAGCCAAGTGTATCATCGATCATGGAGCCGTAGGGATTGGCCAAGATTTCAGTGGAGCTTTTGGGGGTGCTTTAGATGCGTAAGCACAGCCGTAGCAAGATCTGACCAGTTGCTCCAGCTGTCTACTCATGCCGAGCCAGTAGACGTAACTGCGAGCCAACGCCTTCAGTCGGCTGATGCCAGGGTAGCCGACGTGAAGCTGGCAAATTACTTTGGGTTGATGTTCCGGTGGGATGACGACACGTCCTCTAAACAGCACATAACCATTGAGAGTTGAAGTCGCGGAACGTCTCCGGAAAAACTGCGTCAGGTCACCCGTTAGTCTTCCGTTCGGCCAGCGGTTCTGATTCTAAGATATCACAGACAACAATATCTGATCTCGTAAAGTTGCTTCAGCAACCAGCTCGGCCGTGACCGGGAGTGTCCGGATGACTTCGGAGAACACTTGAGTGGCCTCTGCTTCAGAGAGCACTGCAGCAGTCAAAACCCTCTTCTGGATCGGGCATCTATCAGCCAACCAGGCGAGAGAGAGAGCATCTGCCTGTGCAATGCTCGTTGCTGACGTATACCTGGTATCGAAGTCGTAGTTGAGCAGAGTCATTGCCCATCTTTCAAGGCGGTTGGCCGGGTAGATCGGTATGCTCTTCTTTGATCCAAAGACAGTGAGCAGCGGCTTGTGGTCAGTCAGCAGGATGAAATGCCGGCCAAAGAGCATCTTGTGGAAACGCTTTACTGCGAACACAATAGCAAGTGCTTCTTTCCCGATCTGTCTATAATTCTTTTCTGCTAGCGATAAAGAACGAGCAGCGTGAGCGACTGCTCTTTGGGGGTCCATCAGGGTAGAGGTGTGAAAGGACCGCTCCTACTCCATGGCTTGAGGCGTCCGATGCAACCACGATTTTAAGAGTGGGATCAAAATGCGTCAGCAAGTTGTCGGAATTGAGTATTTCTTATACTTCCTCAAATGATTTCTGACATTCGGTTGACCAGTTCCACGAGACATCTCTCGTCAACAATCTGTTCAAAGGTGCTCGAACGCGATGCATGGCGGACATAAACGCGCTGTAGTGGCTGACGAGACCCAAGAATGAACGTAGGGTAAATACGTCCGACGGTGGTGGCATATCGACAACAGCTAGAATGTTGTTGTGATCTGGACAGTGGCCGTGACGATCGATGATGAAGCCAAGGTACTTGATTGAGTGCACAAAGGTATTGCACTTTTCCTGGCGAATACGGAACCCGTAATCGGCTATGCGTCCAAGAACCAGGTCTAGGCGCTCTGTCAGTTCTGCTTCATCGGCCCCGGTCACAACGATGTCGTCCAGATAGGCGGCTGCACCTGGAACATCAGTCAGCATGGTATCCATGATCTGCTGGAAGACTGCCGGCGCAAATTCTAACCATACCATTGGGCTTCTTTACAACGACGATCGGTGCAGCCCACGCGGAATAGGTGACTGATTTCAGGACATCAGCTTCCTGTAGGTGACCAGGTTCCTTGTTCACGAAAGGTACAGCTGCGTACGGCACTGGACGTTTCGGTCGGAAAATAGATCTTGCGTTTGGAAGGAGGTGCAAGACGATATTCGCTTCGATGCAATGTCCTAAGCCTTCCTGGAAGACTGCAATGTGCTTTCGGTACGAGTGGTCGACGATATCGGGAGGTCTGGCGGTGGAAGCGATACCATTGGGCTAACATTGATTGGGTCACCGTTGCCCCAGCGGCTGGTGGGTGTCTCTAGCAAGTCCATCGCATCAATCTAGTCCAGCCCCAACAGGTCCAACTCCGGTTGATCCGTGAGGTAGCAACTGCCTTTGAAGTGGAAGTTACCGAATGAAACCTCACAAGCTAACTCGCCAGATAACCTCAGAGCGCTGCCCCAAGCATTGCGACCATTGTGTAGTCGGACGCACACCGGGTCGATCCATCGTGTTCCATGTCTTCCTTGATATGACAGCGGTGTCGGAGGCGGTGTCAACATGTAGCCGAACGGCGGTACCATACTTCCACCTGGAAGCATAGTCGACGAAGAATGTGACCGATTTGTGGATTGTCAGACTGGCTGCTGGAATCGTCGATCGCGGGACTTCGATCTGGGATGTAAGGTCAACTGCTTGTCAGCTCGGCAATGGTCTTCCTTGTGGCCTCGATGATTACACTTCTGGCACTTGTGTTTATGGAATGGACACATCATCATCATCATCATCATCATCATC
>LUCH01005184.1:19445-41913 GCA_013368495.1 Paragonimus heterotremus | reverse complement strand
GCCAGAACGTTAACTAAATGAAGTGTTAAGACATAACCTCCGTTTCTTGCATTTCTTGCTGTGAGCCTCAACATGTAACAACCGATCAGCCTCAAGTGCCTTCGCCGTAATACACTCTACTTTTTGTCTGCTGTACAACTGAGCCACAGGATTAAAGGGGAGTGTAGCATACGTGTGACGTGATAGATGTACTCAAGGCGGAAGGCATACAACCTGTCAAGTTTGTCGTACAGCACGACATCGTCTGCTTAATTTACCAGCAAATGGACGTAGTATGTCACTTCACCAACCCCATATATATAGAAAAATTCGTACACGAACTTACGCAGACGAGAGTTTCCGTACTCAAGTGAAGATCTGTAGAAAAAAGTATGGACGAGGGCAAAAACCCCATTGGGTAGGTCCAGAAAATTGAAGTAGTTTTTGTGAGGTGTGCTGTCCTTCAACACCCACGGTTCAATGTACAAAAGAAACTGCCTAGACTCACAAACTCTCCAATTTTTGAAACTTGACTATCATAAACTCAACCTTGGAAATTCGTTTTTAAGTCGACAGAAGCAGGCGGCTATGTGAAAATTTACGTCTCCAACCGTGTAAATCCTTGAACGCAAGTCTTTGCTATAATGGGAGTCTAGCCACAATGACAACAGCTTTTGTAGTACATCAAGACAAATTGAATGCATGTAGCCGTAAGGAAAATGATATCTCATGTCCAACGTCATGACTTCGAACGAAGGTTGTTTGTTCTTCCTGGCACACCGAAAAGATTTATCCGTACAATTCCACCAGTCTGTTAGGAGATGAATGACCTCGTGGTCAATATAAACACTGTTTGCACACAGCGGTTACAGCTAGCGTATCCAATGTGTTCCGACTTCCGTTCTGCAGAAGCTCCAGCTGGAGAGTCGTAATTATTTTGCTGATACTCAACTTCCTTTTAGGAGTCAACTTACCGACGGTAATCCCGCGTGATATCAGACTAGACAGTTCGGTGACAAAATCAGATAATTAGTCGTTCATATTCCGAGGTTTGCTGCGACCAGCATAAACGCCAACCATGACGGTGGTCGTTTTCACCGGCTTAACTAATATTCAACGTACGGGCCATCACTGCATCTTTGACGACTTGAATGTTTTAATATCACCAACCTACAAATAATTGGCTACTTCATCACCATTACTTAGTAGTACATTATACTTTAGGCTTAATAGGACAGCGTGCAAAACAAAATTGAACATATCCTCCACGAGATATCAATTTCCGGGTGCAATCACTTGGTGTACTTAATATAAATCAAGCGTAAGTTGGCATAAACCTCTCCAAATAATTGATTATTTGCGAAAGGGCTGGAACTTCTCTCCCAGCAACTTCATATTCTGATATGCATTCCTTTAAACCTTCTATCATGTTGGACAGTGTTTCACATTCTACTGAGTGGTATGCGTTTGGCGAACTGCTATTACCTGTGTCACTATAAACAAAGCCATCTAATTAGAAAATAACACATGGAAAAACATCTGCTTCTCCTCGGTTCTTTCGCAAGGATACAACCTTAAAACCGATCACTGGGGTCCACTATTAGCACGTATCGCCGTTTCCAACGATTGACAATGCTGTTTGAGGGCAGTGATATTAAATTCTTATGTTTTTCGACTTTCATACATGTTAAACTGGTCTTAATGAGCGATAGGACAATATACTTGAACTACAGTTAAGCACATCATCTTAGAGCGTCATGGTTATAAAAACGTTAGGTGTCATTCTTTCGATGTCACACTGCTCTACCAAACGCTTCCAACGCAAACTAGATTTGTTCACAAAGACATGGACAAGCGGTAATTGAAGCATTTTCAAAGGTACGTTATACACACGTACTTGCATATGTGCACATTACTTGCCTCTTTTGGTTTCACACAATTTTGTGCAGAGGCTATATATTACTGTGTGAGAAACCACGTCTTGGAAAAGACAAACGCACAGACAATAACTTACTTTGATAGTGATAGCCTCAGTGATTCTCCTAAACCGGCGCACATATCAACCAGAAGCAGTCCACGTCAACAAGTTAACCTGCTCTGGAATGAATGCGTCATTTGACCCCGGTCACAACTACGCCATATGGCTCAGCAGATCCATCCAGCTGATAAAACCACGGACATCGATCATTCCCACAACCCTACATCATGGGGTCTTGTATGGTGAGATTTGATTAATCATCATCAATGCACCAAGCAACGGTCGTGCATAGGTGACGACATGTGGCCAATCACAATTCACCAGCGCACTGACACCAATTTGTTCGGAATTTGCCGCCAGTTTTGTTCATAGGAATTCAGATTGTGAACTTCTATGGTCCCTAAATAAAAGCAGTAAACGCTCGACGGGCCCCACTATGTACCATGTGATTTCTAAATCACATGCTTGCGCTCGTGCTTTGTTCTCTATCAGATTAAAGAAATGCGGTGTTTCAATGTCTGACAGCATATTCTTTTCAGGTTTTCCAGAAAGTGATCCGCAGTTGTTTAGACTGGCAAAAACTATGCCTGAATTGTGATAGAAATATCGCATGGGCCTGCAGGTACATTCCGCTTAGGACGGACTACAAGGAAGTAGATAGAAGAAGTAAGAGAACAGAATAGAGAAGAAGAACATGTCAGCAGTGTAGGTACACGATGTCACGCTTTCCTGCTTAGCAGTGTTCACCTCGGAACAATCCAGTTGGCTGCCTGCTTCTCAAATTTGTCGACTGACGTCGTTTGAGCAATCGTTACCAGTAGCACTTTACAGGTCGAGCTGGTTTCGGCAGCAAACCTATGCAGTCTATATAAGTGGTTGTCACGTGGTATACAAACTTTGGACTTATGATCCATGAAATTTACTCTATTGGCTATGGCGAGGCGACTTTTTTTAGTGTGATTCGTGAAGCATATGATTTTTATATCAATATAAGGTCGTTACTTATACGCATGTAGGTTAGAGGAAAAAGGTCTAGCCCGGACAGACGGTCCTTGTATGAAAAGAAAGATAAGTCGTCAACCCTCTCGGTAGCCTTCTGATAGACAGTCTCATGGGTGGTTACGTCTATTTCACAGTACGGTGCATATATCTGAATTTCGATTTTCCCTAGCGGCTTCACCAGTTTGCTGTAGGCGCTTGAGGAGTTGTTGCTTGGAAAAATCCAGAGAAATCTGCTGAGTATTACTAACTTACTACCGACTAGGGCAGAGGTTCGATGTGCAACAACGCAAAGGACAGGCTTCTGGTGGACAGTGGCCAAAACAGTGTACGCGATGCAGTATGTTTGATATTGTGATGACGTACATGCACGGCCGTTTCAGTTGTACATATTGAAAGACGGTCGATTTTGCACGGATAATAGGCGCTTAGCAACCATATTTTCTTGGGATTACTATGCCTCCTCGGTGTTGCATTAGATACTCCGAAGCTTTATATTATCGGTTGACATAAATGTAAAAGTGTTACTTACGGCTGAACGGCCGGTGATTTAGATTACGAATGATAAGTTACCCAGTATAGAACCTTATGGTTTGCCGTTGTGGCGCTGAATGGCTTAGATAGCACCCCAGTGACTTTGCATATGCATGTATGACTGGATATATTCCATCTTGTTTGTGCTTTTCTCGCGGCATAACTATGTAACTGATGTAAACAAAAGGTTCCGTATCATAAGAACTTCTTCTTTCATTAGTTATGTTCATTGAGTTCCGGACTGTGTAGTCCACAGAAGTTACTGTCCATTAGCTAATTCAGTGCTACATATACATCCCTCGGTGCATGCAGTACGCCAGCAGAGGAGTAATTGTTGATGACAAAACTAGGTGTAGAGCTTAATCACCTGATCCATCTTACGGTTTGTCATTTGTTAGGCACGCTAATTCAATAACCGTGTGCATGGAACCGGACAACTAAAATTGAAACGTTACTTCACACGTCATCATCTTTAGGATAATCATCGAGTTAATCGTCGGCAACTCTAAATGCATGCAAGATAATTAAAAAGCACCTAATAGTTAATAAAATAACCGAACTGTAGCTGACTATAATGGGATATCCCGGTTGCAAACAGCGGTTTTGGGCCATTCTTATCAGGCATATCCAGTTACAAGTAGTTTACTGGACTTACATATAAAAATGCAATAAGGACATACGCGGTGATAGTAAGCATGGAATACAACACTTAACGTAAACTGTGTAACTATCTGATTTTATATTCGGTACACACTAGGTTACAGGCCGTAAGCTAACAGTTGACTCCAGGCGTCCTTCACAAGTTTTTGCGCTTACTAATTACGGCCATGTGACTGTAATCAACAGCTTGAAACTGAATAACAACAGTTCTGCTGGATGTAACATTAATAAATCTATAGTTGCGCAGGCTGTGGCTGGCAGGTGAATCGTGAAGTACATTTAAATGCTTTTGCTATCCTCTTACCCGTCCGTCATTGCTTTATCTAAGTTAAGGCAACGAAGGGTGAAACGTTACTGACGGCTTTGCAGTGCAAGTTTATGCCAAGGGTGCGTCTACGTCGTGAAGTTGCAAGATTCTGTTCCATATTGAGTAGCATTCTTCCGAGGCATGACTGTAAATGTCCAGCTTAGAACGAGCCAACGTTCGCGGAGCCATTAAATTTGCCCTTCCTCCCGCCTGCTAAAGTTACAAGTATAGAGCTTTATCGCTGACACCAAGGACAAGGACTGAACGTTCGGATCTTAATTGCTGTTTTTGTGCAGGTGAGAGTAAGTCTAAAGACAGGAATGAGACAATTACGGAGGCGTGAACCTAATGGTAAACACGGTTTCTCTCATTCGGAATTTTCGAATAGTTTGTCCAATGCTCAGTTCGAAACAAACTGCGTCAACGCTTACCCAGAGAATCGGTTTAGCTGTGACCGCAAATGCGTAACGCCATTAATGACTTGACCTTGAGCAGACTGCACTGGTAATGCGCAACAACGTTTGGAGTACGTTGAACAAACAGGAAAATTTTAAAGAGTTGGCTAAGCGATATAAGTAGTGCTAGTAGCATTTGAGGGAAAAACAGTTCTGAGTTCCGTTTCAGATGCAAAAGCGTTTATTCTAAGATTCTATTTCTTCTGTCCTGATGCACCGTATACGTGCGGCGAAGAGGAGGTTGCCTATGCACCTTCGAGTGAATAATTTGGTTGTGGTCAGTTCGGCGGCTGCAAACCAGGAAAGCTGCTACAAATGTTTATGATGCCGATCAAACCTTTCTGTTCGGAGTAATCAAGCGGTGGACGTTATCAATGGGACGCCGGAATCACAAGCGGCCTCGCTGTTGCAAGATCTCCAACTTTGTGCCGATGATGTCTACCGTTTTGTTCTGGACGAATTCGGTGCGTTACAGATAAATTGTGAACTTCAACGTTGTTTGCAATCTACGCTTGCCTACGCTGGGAGAATTTTCGATGTATTACTAAGTATGTTTCTGCGCCAGCTCATTCGAATGCCTACAAGACGGCTAGGTGGTCAAACGTTGTTATTTGAACTGATGTTCATTGCAGCAGACTGGGACACTGGCCGCCCAAATCACCTTTCTACCACTGAATGGTAGTGATCGTGAAGTTCTCATTGTTTATTGGAAACAACAGAGTACTGAAAAATCAAAGTTGAAGGTTGGTCAAAATGTCTGGTCAATACCTTTTGCTAAAGTGAGAAAAAGTTGACTGCATTGAATGGCCAGCTGAAACTGTTCCAGACTATGACAGTAACTAGATGCAAACAAGGCAACACTCACCAGTATTGTCTAAAACTGTGCTGTAGCTCAGGTTCGATCTGCTCGTTGTCAATAGGCTTCAATTGTGAACGGGTACGAAGAACGTGACCCCGACAACCTGTCGAGCAAGAATACAAGTCTACGCAACTAAATACGGATAAGAACACTTTAGAAATGTCCACGAAGATCTTAACATATTAGTGATTAAAAGACTGTGAAGACTGCCGTAAAACGCAGTTAGTGACAACCCTAGCAATGTGATGTGCTTATTCGCAAAGACGGACGCAAAAACGACATTTATATTTATACTTTCCGGAGGGTCTTAAGATACAGAGAGGACAGATTTAAAAACAGAGAGCCTACTGGATTGTCATGTCACCTTGTTCTTCGTTGAATCGAACCTATTTCATCACTATCTTTGCAGAAGATGGTAGGAGAGATGAAATGCCGCGCCCAGTTGTATGATGGTTTCCACTGCTTAGCTTAGTTGATAGTGATTCCTCACGTTCGTATACAGCTAGTTATTTTGTTTGCAATACGTGGGCATCTTGGTATTTAATCTTTGGGTGTAAATAGTTGTTTTTAGTAGTTAGGTGTTCTCCTGTTCCTTTTTTTGGTAAGGCTTGCCCTTTCCTCATTTATAGCAGTATAGCATTTAAGCATCAGCAAGAGCCACTGATGTATTGTTGTCCATGACGGCGATGACGTTCATCCATACCGTCTAGTCGACTGAATTGTGAACACCTCATTGAAACAGAAAAGTGCATTTTTGACCCGTGATGTTCGAAATACAACCCGCATTCGACCAAAAACAACCAAGACCTATTACGGGAATGATCGTCATAGGACACACTACCATCAGCGTAAGTACACACTTGGAATAACGTGTATAAGCCAGCAGTTAACACCCCACCCATGCAAGATCAATAGTGAAAAAATAATATGTAAGGATTAACTGTCCCCGGAGTCTTCAAAATTCGGTTGAACATTGGTGAAAATTTTTAAGTGGGGACTTATATCACACATATCTTACGACTGTGACCAACTTAGTAACTGCTTGATCAACTTGCTTAGTGACTGGTATGTTTTCATAAACCAGAATCTACAATATCATTAACATATTCAAACGGCCGTCTTACTTAGATGTCATAAGTCTTTCGAAACGCTTTTTATTACATGCACACAATAACTAGTTTTGTTTTCTGAAGAGTTGTAGGCTACTTTTACGGAACCAATTCTTGATGGCAGGCAAAAGGTAAGCGTCACAATATCCAGACAGCTGGATAATCTACACATAACTAATTATCAAATTAATTACAGCATTCCCAAAGTGTGAAATATAAATACACGTATCGTCTTTGATTGGTAGAATCCGATCTTCTGACAATAAGTGGTCTGCATCAAGATCAGTCTGTTAAATATGGAAATCCCTTGGCTTCGAGAGTTTTAAATCCTAAGAGTGAAATAAGGCGTTGCTGTGAGTAGGGTCCGCGAGGCCATTTATGCACATTAAAATCAATAGAGGCCGAAGCACAGAAATTTGATAAAAAACGCCTGCCGAAGTCAGAAATTAAGATTAAGTGAATAACATGAGTTTAACCTCAAAAGTGTTAAGGTTGGTATCCAGCGGAGAACTCTTCATTCCAGTTTGTCTGCAGAGGGGCCATATGGAACTTGTTTGATGGCTATCTTGAAATCGATGAACATAATATATTAGTGCTCTGTGAGGTTATCATTGAAGATGACCATATTGATTATGCTTGACCAGTTAGCATATAAGCTGTGCTGAGTACAGGAATAGTGGTCATTCTCTACGAAATGTTTAGGGATGGTTAGTTTTTACCGTGAACAGGATGCCAGTATGGTTTATGTGCTGGCAACTAACAATGGAATGTGGTCCACTCACGTTGAAGTTAGGCGTGGCCTTAGCTTTTTTCATCCTCTAAAGAAACTAACAACCTGAAGTGTCTGCCTAAACATTGTATAGAGAGAGGTTCTGCAGGAATATTAGCAGAATCTTTGGGAACTTAGGGTGGATCTTATCTGGACCCATCGTACTATATTAACTAACTTTAAATAAGTCTGCAAATTTCGGTACTGAAATTTTAGCCATGAAGATAGGTCACTAGAAGTTTTGCATAAATGGAAGGGGATGCCACTTCGGCTGCATCAAAGTAAGTACAACCGGAATAATATTTTTCATACAACTCGAGGGCATTTCGGGAGTTACCAACATTCTCCCAGTAGACGTTTGTAATTAAGTTAGTAAATTTTTATTATTAAATTAAAAGATTTTTTGTTTGCAAATTCGCAGCAAAATCTTTCTTGTCTCAGTATAGTGTGTTCATGGATCTGTCATATACGCTTGTTTCGAACGGCGCAAAAATTACTGAATTTCTTTAGTTTGTTCGTAAAATTGCGCCTCGTGAGTAGATAGGTATAGGTTTCAAGAGGACAAACCACTACAAAGTGATCATAAAGTTGACGTGTATGGATTCCGGACTACGCGTGATTCACTTGCATTTTAAACGACAGTTTTAAGCACATGGCACTTCACGTCCATAACTTTACATTCATAAAGGAGTAAAATATGGGAGCTTCTGAAATCAGTAAAACTGATCTGAGTGAAACTTTTAATTGTGAACTTATGTGGTAACCAGGAATATGTAATATTAATCCGAAGTGTATTTGGCTCTAACCGACGGCTTGTTTCTACGTAGTAGTGAGAACGTAGCGTGTTAGCTAACGAAATCGTAGTGTGGTCAATAGTTTGTACAACGTAATTATTTATGAGTCAAAACAACAATAGCACACAGTGTTCGGTTATGAATTACAATCTCTACAACTTTCTTAGTGGTTTTTGCCAGATATACAGAAAACCTCAGTAACAAGTAAACTCGAAAGTTATCGGATGGTGATCAATATGTCTACGTGGTGAACTGACCATCGTTATCTTTACTATGTGACTAGTTTTTGTTAACTACCTAAACAAAAATGGAATCTGACCAGAAGATTATTACACGAAAGCACCGACCTGTTATATTCACCTTTCCCTTAACGGCTACATTAGTAGGTTTGGCAACAATGTTTTCCCATAATCCGACTAGGACAATGATGACTTGAATCAATTAAAGTTGCGCGTAATTTGAAGGCAGTTTTCTTAATTAATAGGAACAGCTTCAACGTCGGGTGTATAACGTAATGGTGAACGATAAATGGCATCTACCGGAAGTGTCTTAATTGCCAGTAGTCGAATCAACGAATTTAACAGGATTGACAGGTGTCGAATTAACAGAGCGCTACATTAGTCCGGTGTATGAAATTTCTAATCGACCTTGGGTGTTGTGAAAACTTGTTTACGGAAAATAGCACAGCAAACCTCTGCCATTTGGTGAAATCCTAGGGTACACGATTACAATAGGAACGTTCCATTCCTTTTCACTGCTATTCAGTGAAATTCAGTTACCTGTGAAGCCAAACATGGATTATAAGCAATATTCAACAGTTTGTTGTGTTAGACTGATAAGAGTTTGTTTTTATTCAGTTAACTTAAATTGATTTTTGCTCGTCATAAATCGCGAGAGTAAAAATGCCCTCACAACGGCTAACTATGGCAGCTTGAGGCTCATACGGACTTTGAACAAATAAAGATCCACGCTGGTCAACAGGTTCTTATCCAGAACAAAATATTTCGTCCAAAATACAAGGCGCAGGAATAAATCTGAATCACTTCGTTTCATTCAATTTGTCTTGTGTATATCACTGGTTCTTGTATTATCTTCGATCCAGCTCCACTTAAGAGCTACATCGGTTAAGTTAATGAAAAAATTCATCAGGGTTTGCATCTCTCTTCATTAAAGCACCCTGACAACTGAGCACATTCTACTGGGTCATAGGAACAGAGAGCTCAAACTGGAAAAACGCTTGAATTAAAACGCTGCCAAACTCTGATAAATGGATTGAGAACAACACAACGTTATGAGCAATTTGTCCTACTCTACCTTTCAATCACCTCGGGTGGCCTTCCTCAAGAGTGCTGTTGTCGAAATTACACAGTGTGCTTTTTATTCCAACATTCCCGGAAAAGGCCACCCGAGGTGGTTGAAATACAGAGTATTGTTGATAGATGGATTCATCATCAGTAGCACGCTGAACACGACGCTCAAATTGTTTAACTTCATTCGTACAAAATTTGGTGCGGATATCTCACAACTGCCAAACCCTGTTGCCAAATTGGATCAGGGAACATTACGTGTACATCTTAGATGTATTTTGGTACTGCCCGAAGTGGGAATGTGTGCTTAACTTGGTTCACTCCGGTCAGACCAATCACAGTAGTTGGTTGTAAGTGTTGTGTACTAATGGTGCTACACAAATGTTGTGTGATATACTTTAACATACAAGCCGGCCGTTTCTACTCTGATTATCAGTTACACTTGTAGACCAACTTTAGGGCGACGTGAAGACACCGGAGGGACAGCGTTCTTTCGAGGTAAGGGTTCCAGCAGCAGTCCTGTGAAAGGAAACAACGCAAAAGAGCATGAAGCAGGAACCCACTAAACTGACTTACAGAAACGCAAACTAAAACGGCGCCAGAAACACAGTAGCACGCCCTATCACACAATTGAAATTCAGCCCGTGAGCGCTTACTGGTTTCGACTGCACGTTACAATACATCTTTCTTACGTACGATTCATTGGCGATTTTGGAATTCCGTCTTGAATTTTTGATCATTTTAAACGTAAACAGATCACGATCCCTAATTTTCTAGCAACTCTGATGGGCTCAGTATAAACTGTTTACAATACTTAAAACACTGCGTTCCCTTGATCCATTTCACGAACAATGATAAAAGATATACGTCGCAAGATGTTAATATTTCGTTTACTCTCCAGGCACGAACGTAAAACATTGGGATATGTAGGACATGCGGATAGCAACAACAGTAGAAACAATCAACGATTGGGTTTACACAAAACAGAGACTGTTGTCAGTTCCAGGGCAGACAAACTGCATGAGTCAACAGTTTATGAACACAAAGGACCGGACGGCGAGTATTGATTAGCATGGCTTCGGACAAAGCAAGCAACTTCGGATTCCGATTACACAACAACACTTGAAACGACTTGGCGCGGTCAACAACGTGACCTGTTTCCATAATGTGCTTTGCTACGGATGAGGTCGGATTTCGTCTCACTCGTTCTGTTGCCATTGCCTGTTGCGTCATGGCGCGCACCAACCACTTAAGCATATGTTCAGCCATTCTTTGTCGTAGGCACCGATCTGTTCTGCCGATATAGACGTCACCGCAACTGCAAATAAACTAATAGATTACATGTGAGACAGAACATTTCGGTAGGACACGATTGCGAATTAGCTGAGCGACACTCCTAGTCGTGAGTAGCAACCGAAATTCAGCCGCTGGGTATGTACGAGTTAGAGCAGACTGAAATTTTTTGTTTACAATATATCATCTAGGATTTCCACGGCGATGAACTGTCATTTCCAATTTCAGCTGGTAATGGTCGTGAGTACTGTTTTCTCAAACCGCAAAATTTCCTTAAAATGTCAGTATTACTTCTCGGTTTGTGTAGACCAGCTCCAGTATCTGTCAGTTTCAAGCTCATTCACGATTCTGCGTCTGTGCCCTCTGCCGAATTGATTCGCGTAACTGATACAGTCCACATGGAGACCTTTATTCGCAGTTTTTCAATGGACTTAGCTTAGACGAACTATCGTGCGCCATCCATCATCTATTTTATAAACTTCGATAGTGCGCCTGTGCGAATCAGGACTGGTGCGACCGTACTTGCATTCATCTGAGTGATTTAGGTAGGTGAAACACTGCTTACAAAGCTATATGACTGAAATGGCGTTGTAGGCTAATACTAGTGGCATAGAAACTTGATGGAATGTAGACATTAGGGAACCATTACAGGCCTATGAGATCTGTGCGAAACTACAACAAAACTGAAATGTTTTCCTTCAGATCAGAAATGCTGCAATTAAAGCAACACATAAACTGATAAACTTGAACCACTATGTTTTGAGCCTACTGTGCCTACTGTTGATTTTTTTTTTCATTTCTGATTTGCCTGGGTCTGAAAAATAAGCCTGCGAGTTGAGTGGAAACCTTCGCAGTTAATCTGAGTGCTAGCTGATGGGAAAACACAGAATTACGTTGGCGACGATGTTAATTCCCGAACAATGGGTCCTCCCGCGGAATTCCGTTTGAACCGGGCAGGTGTGCTAAAGAGCGTTTGGGAATTGGCAGCGCTCATTGGTTTATGCTCTTTTTCTTCCGTTGGCACAACTCGCGTGGACTTGCACTGTTCTACTTTTGACCACACTGCTGCAAGCGAAGGGCTAAGTACACAATGATTCCTTTCATCTTGAAGACCAGATCGCGCGTGGTCACGTGTTTTGCTTTTGAAGCAAAAATGGCCCACGATAATAGACACTGAATACGGTCTACACTTAGACAGAAGAAATTTCATTAAAACAAGCGTCGGATTTAGTAGGACGTGTAACACTCCTGAAACAAATGTGAACAGAAGGCGCAGTCGTTTGCAAACACATAATTGAGACACGCAATGATTTGAACTACAAATCCTGTTGCACAGTCTGCAAAGGTTGAGCCACGTACTCAACATGACAGTTGAGAATTCCCCGCATCGGGCATTATGTACTGAGACCGACCACCACCACTCAAATTGCTGTGAAGTCTGTGCGCCGTAGTTAGTGAGACGGTTGCATTAGTATCAACTGTAGTTCTTTTACCTAGCTTTGTTTCATCAGTTTCTATTTCTCTGAGTATTTTTATCCTGTAGGTTAGTCTACTTCACTGTTGCTATAAGCGGTAGTCCTAGCCACAATAGTTTTCTGTTAGGCTCACTTCCGTTATGAGGGTGAATGCAAGTGAACGCAATAAACGAACTTCCGCAAGACTTGTTTTAATGGGTTGAGTCATAACGTCTTCCTGAAATTTCTTCTGAAACAAGGTAGCAGCAACGATGTTTTATTTCATTCGACCACATAGAATAAGAATAAGATTGCGCACGACAGATAATGGTATGCAACGTCCAGTAACATTTGTTACTGTAGCGTTGTGAAATCAGAGCTGAGCTGACAAAATTCCCGTGGAAGACACACTCCTTAAGACAACCGTTGTGTCATCCGTAAAGTGCATTTTGTTGGACATATACACGTATACATATGTAAACCCAATCGCTGGTTGTTTCTTTTGTTAGAAGATGAACACTGGTACTGCTTCGTCAGTACCAAATAACCAATAACACGGGAATGTTTGCATACACGTGTGAACGACAAATATCAATTAACAGCCCAGCCTATTCGGGCTTTGCACGAACTCAAATCAAAAAATGTAACCCTCAAGCCAAACAAAAGCTCCGGAGCAGTAATCATGGTTAAGACGAGCTACGTGGAAAAAATGTTATCAATCCTGAGTGATAGACAAAAATTTCAACGGCTAGACAAGGAAGAAAACATGTGCTTAGTAGAAGAAAGAATCGGCCACGAGTTAGAATTAATTCTTAAACATGGCTGGACAGATGAAAAAACATACAAGTACCTAAAGCCCGGCGGTTGCTCGTTGCCTCAATCATACAGTTTTCCCAAGACCCATAAGCAGGGTATGCCACTTTGACCTATATTGACCATGTATAATTCACCTCAGCACAAACTAACAAGATGGTTGGTCGAGATTTTGAAGCCAGCCATTCGAAAGTTTGAAAATTATAGTATCAAAAACTCGCTGAAACTTCGGATGAGTTGAATCGAATCAATATCAAGAATTAACATATGTGCTCGATAGTTGTTCAGTCCCTCTTTACCCATGTCCTCCTTTGAGAAACTGTTGATTTTGTGTGTGAACGGATTGCTACAGAAAATATCTCTATGCCCATTCCAACTGATTATCTGAAAACGTTACTTTTATTGTGTACGGAGAATGATAGTTTTAATTTTCTAAACACACCGTGCAGACAAATCGACGGAGTGGCGATAGGGAGTCCATTAGGCCCTCTTCTCGCCAACTTTTTCATGATCATGAAAGGAGGGCAACTAAGTGACATTATCTCATAACTATCCTACTACAGACGTTATGTAGATGACATCCTGGTCATTGCCGAAACTCGCAAGCTATCTGAACAATTTGTTCTGCGGCTTAACGGCGTACATCCCAACCTCAATGTGACATGTGAACCAGAGGCTGATGACAGTCTGTCTTACTTGGGCATACTCGTCACACGAAAACCCGATGGGTCAATAAAGCGTGGCACTTACAGGAAGCCAACATGGTTTGTCCAGTATATGCATTTCACTAGTTTCAACCAGGTGAAATATTAGCGGGGTGTAGTGAGAACACTGCTCATCAGAGCACGCCGTATTTGCACACCCGATTGTGTTGAGCATGAGCTGGAAATTCTTAAGACGACTCTGAAGGGTAATTGGTACCCCAAGAGCTTCCTTCAACGTCATAGCGAATGGAGGCCTAAAAGCAGTGAAAATGATGAGGTCCCGAAGAAACTAACATATATTGAGCTATCATTTAAAGAGAATGTCGCGACGATGAGTACAACCCAACGAATTGTTTCTTTGCTCAAACATACTTACAAAGCAGCCCAATTGAGGGTACTTAATCAGACGCGCAGTTTACCTGTACCTACAATCAAAGGAGATCAAACTATTGGCGCCACATCACACTGTATTTACCAGTTCTCACCCAACTGTGGAGAAAGTTACATAGGCAGAACCGATAGATCATTGGTCTCATGGATGAAGGAACATGTACCTAAGTGGGTTCGCAAACAGGTCTCAAAACCGGACACTGTAGTCACACAGAATCGTAAGCCCCCACCTCCGTCGACCGGACGACACATCTTGTCAGCTGGACACAACGTGGACCTGACCATAACCATCAACGTCATAGTACGCCAACACAACCCACGGTTCTTAAAATCTGCTGAAACCGTCGCGATGAGCCGGCTCAAACCTGTGTTGTGTGTACAAAAACAATTATTTGTGAACCTGAGGTTGCCATGGTCCTAAGTCGTGGTGAGTGTCATTCAGATCATACGATTGGACGTTTTGTTATTGTTGGTTTCTTTGTTCATACCCCCCGAAGTACTGTAGACGTTAAATTAAACGGTCCCCATGTTATTGGTTATTTGGTACTGACGAGCCAATACAAAATGCTAGCATCTATCAGTGTTCTTCTTCTAAATGTTTTCTTCAAGTGTTCTTCAAGTGTTATGAGTTTCTATTGTTGTTGTTATCCACAAGTCCTATATACTCTAATTTTTACGTTCGTGACTAAAGAGAGTAAACGAAATGTTAACATCTCGCGTTATATGTCTTCTATGGATATTGGTATACATGTTGGCTTGTATTTAATGCAACCTCCAGTTTTTCTCGGTGTACCCTACAGCCAAATGTTGTGTAGCATTACACTAGTGATGGTAACAATGATGATTTCACTTCACTGTTTTGAATGTGATTTCGTTCGAAGCTTTTGCGATTTTGAGAAAAAACAACGAATCAACTGATTTGCAGATGGAAAGCACATAGTTTTGCTTCAATTTTTTCAAACAGTATTAAGTATTGGTCGAATTTTTGAGTACAGAAATTGGACAACATTAAAAACCTTTGATTTGGGGGTGGGCATTAATAGCCAAAACATTGATGGCCGCTTAATAAAGTACCTAATTGATAATCGTAGTGTGTCGAACTGAAAGATCAGGATTAGTTTTTTCGTCGAGCTTCTGCGGAGGTTGGTGAAGTCTGAAAACAGATGACCCAACCATGAAACGATCAATGAAGGTTGAATTAAAAAGCTGTCAGTGATTTAGAATGTGAAATATGGAAATCCATCCGTTCTACACGTTTGTGCGTATTATACTCCGGTCATATAGGGTCAAGTATAAGTATATATATGCATAAAAGTATATGGGTATATAAGTTCATTAGGGAATAAAGATAATCGAACTTGGCATTCAGCCCGATGCATGAGAAGGGTGTATAAAAGTGTGTACGCTGATCTCACTTCGGAGATGTATACGGTATCATATATGTAATGGGATAAGTATACGACAAATACGATAACTAAACGACAAGTTCAAAAAAACTTACTAGGAAAAATTATGTTCAACTTTAAATTAACAAAATCCTGGACTACTCATCAGTAGTGTAAAATATCACTGAACAGGTGTAATGAGACCGCAGATTTCCATCTGTCCTGAAAGTCTTAATGGCGAGGTTATCGGTTGGAGTTAACAAGACAGTTACTATGTCTCCTATCGAGACGATCGGACAACTTGATCATTACTCACAGGCGAAAGTGGTTGAGCGTTCACATAGGATAATTCGGTCGTGCCTATCGTGGGGTCAATGGCGCAGTGGTAAACACGGTTGCCTCATGAAAAATATGGCCGGGGTTCTAGTCCCAGCTGTGCCAGAAAACACACTACTGACGAGCTCTAATGAGAGCGAAACTCGAATCTAGTGGTCGTCATTGAAAAAGGCTAGCCGGAAAGCCTATCTGATTGCGAAGGCTGCGATCAAATGCGAGTGCTGTCCAACTTGAAAGTCCGTTACAGTCTTGTGTACTGGTTTCCCGCAGATGTTCTAAGGACGTTGTGGATATTTACACAATAGCCCTCACATGAATGAAGGATTATTCACAAAAATCTTGTGCGTCTAACGATCTATTTAAAGTTCAGTCATATTTTTTAGCACAGAAATACTTTGAGTCAAATTGCTCTCATGAGCGTGGTAAACGGTAATCAAGGTTAACCTATGCTATTACTTAAGCTATTACGCTTCACTTAAG
The DNA here is from genome assembly GCA_013368495.1 of Paragonimus heterotremus. Classification (NCBI taxonomy): domain Eukaryota; kingdom Metazoa; phylum Platyhelminthes; class Trematoda; order Plagiorchiida; family Troglotrematidae; genus Paragonimus; species Paragonimus heterotremus. Next base: position 25,308 of record LUCH01005184.1, on the reverse strand, counting down.
CAATTCACCCCAAAAAGTAAAAGAACATACGTTAAAACTATAGTGCGTAAAACTATGATGTAATTGCAGGGTTAGATAACACAGCATAACCTGTTTGCTTTTAAGTAGCCAAACATTATAAAAATAAAAATACTATGATTGGAAACGGTTATGTTGAGAATTTTTTGAAAAATCCATGCATTCCATCGTTTTCTTTATTCTTTTTCCACTTAGTTTACTGCCTTACACCCTGTTCTAAATCTGAACGTTACTTCTTTCTAAATATGGTGTCATTATGATCATTATTTTTGTGCTGATAATTTTAAATCCTTATATTCACCTTCGGCTAAATTCATTTAAAACTGTGTGTACGTTCTTGTCATGCCTGTGGGTATTGCGTTATTTTTCGCTACCCGCCAAGATGTGTTAGCAGCAGTTTCAACATTTATACATTAGACGTGTCTGTAAGATGAAATCAATAGCCTTTTGTGTTGGGGGACGTAAATGTGATTAGACGTTCACCTCGTGACCTGCGTAAAACGAGATAGTGAAGTGTACATGGAGAGAAATGCTTGTATACATTTGTAAATTAATATATAACTCCAGCAATGAGAACAAGTAACAGTTTGCTGGATGTGTCCGGTAGCGTTTGGCTTTGCGCTTACGAGTGAAGATTGCAGTTAAAACTGCATATATAGCTAATATAAACCGTTCAGAAATGGATGAGAAATCGATGTTCGAATGGAGGAAAACTCTATATCGCACAAATAAACGATCGTCACATTATTCCAAGTCCATTGTGCAGAACCAGACTGACAGTCAATTCCCGGTGCTTAGAGTGTGTAGGCCCTGATTTTTGTTAATGTTGTCTCCTGGAATGTGACCGATTGCTCCTAGTTGGACAGATAGTCTGGTAGACCTAGGTAGCGCCCATTCTGTAATTCCCATTCAAAAGATGTCTGATTGGTGAAGCCGGCCGTCACTTCCGTACTGTATGTCTAAGTGTCCTGTCACTTTGAGCTGCCAGCCATTCAGCCTAGAGGACTAGGTCAGTGAGAAGACGCAAATCATTAGGTGTCCCCCAGAGCAACAGTTCATGTATTTTGATTACACATGAACTTGCAACTAACTTTAAACATCGAGACAAATTTCCATTGGGCGTAAGTCATGAAAAGTCAGGGAAATATATGGGAATGATCACTGTCTGAGCAGAGGCAGTATCAGCACATTCTTTCTGAATATACAAGGGGATTGTGACGCCCGATGGCCGAAGCCTCAAAAAATTGGGGATATGTTTTTGGTTACCCAGAATAATCACAGAGAATGTGTAACAAACTTTGACTGTCTGTCATTTTTGGATTACATGGTTTGCTAATGATACTACCGGATGCCGTCCGTCGACCTCCATACAGATGCCTGACGTCTCCAGTTGTATTTCCAGCCGTATCAGAGCATGCTGTAATATACGGGTAGTTAATTGTCAGTTTTTACCTCTATGAAGCAATTACTAGATTTGTACGAATATTTGCTTAAACAATGGAAAGTGACAGGCGTAGATTGTTTGTTAAAAACCGAGGACACTGGTAAACCTCTGGTTTGGTGCATTATATATAATTTTGTGGCGTTATGTCTTCTGGATATTGCGGCATTTTGCCGTTTTCTGTCATTGTTGACCAGTCGTCTACGCATCTGTGGGGAGACCGTGCAAACCACCTTGTAGCAGATCTTGCATTAAGTGTAACTAAATTATCACACATAAACGCTCATAGATGTTTGCCCGTCAGGTTCCTGATCAGCTCAGTAATAGACACAATTAATGACCAATTGAGTGCAATCGATGAAAAAAGATGAGGATTACACAATTATGTTTGAATCACTGCGAATACTTATTTTGATACTGTGCTAATGGAATAGACAGCATCAAGCGGAAAACGTCTACTGCTACTTGCCAACTGAATCATGGCGGTATACCATGAATATGAAAACAACAGCCATTAGGATTAAAATGATTCTGGTCCTTTAAATTACAGATACAGAAGGACAAATCAGCGCATGCGGGTAAGCGAGCGGCATATGTACACACAACTTGTTTGTGTGTGTATCTGACAGTGATACAGAAATCGTCAGAAAGCAAAAAAACCAGCACGTTCAGTTTGCAAACGATTGTGCCAATTGGGACAAGTATATGCTGTCTACCGATAACGAAACTCGACTTCACAGCATTTTATTAAGAAGGACTATCCGACAATTCCCTCTGAGTGCTATCATTTAAGGTCCGTTGTATGTAGTTTGTATTCTTTTTTATTTAAGCTGTGCATAGACGTCATCTGATTGCTTACTCCCAATGTTAGAGCATAAGGACGCCGGACGGGTGAACGGTGAATGTATCCAGTTCCCTTTCTTGCACGAGAGAAGTTGAAAGTAGCCCCCATTCGAAAACGTTTAATGATCACGTCAACCGGGTTTGTGTTTACAATCAGCCAATTCGATCACCATATCTCGACCTCCACATTTCTACAGACTTGTTTACGTTTGAATCATAACAACTTATACCTGGACGTTTTAATACGGGGGAGGGAGAAAACAGTAAACTAACCTATGAACTACAGTTTCTGACTGAAGGTCGAACGTGCGCATCGACGGGTAGGATAAACCAATTGGATTATTGTTTCATAGGTCCGTTGTAAAAACAGGTCAAGCTAAGCTGGAAACGGAATGAACATAAAATCTGTGTTTAGATTGATCACTTCAGGAGATGAGGGTTTTCTTACTCGAAAGAGCCTTTACCAGCTACATCAGATGTGATGGTTATCGATCAAATGTGTTATCCAGAACATGGAATGAAACATTTCTACTGAGACAATAGATGCATGCTTTAAATAGTTGATCAGATTCACTGAAGCTAAGGGAATTATACGGGTCACAAGAAGTGAAGTGTTACGCATACACGAATCTCGGTTTTACCATACAAAAATTTACACTAACTGCTTGTGTCAAACAGCCGCGGAACATAAGCGACTGAGAAATTTAAAAATTATGAAAGAGAATTACGCAAAGTGAGAACAGAAATCTAGCAATTATACCAAACATACTGTAGAAGAACTTTATATAGTAAGACGATATCTATGCGTTTAATTCGTACATTCTCCAGCAAAACGCTCTCTTATGCCTATGAACCGCGATTTCAAGCCACAACGGGACGAGTTTCTCATTTAAACGTCATGTGCACTTCTATCTGGTTCTGTGTAGTATCTGTTGGAGAATGTGTTCTGCTATTACTCGCCCGTTGACCCGATTTGTTAGTGGTAATTCTTTCGATTGCACAGGTTGACCGTGATCCATCTACTATGAGTCTTGCCGCTATCCCATCGGCGAGTCGAGATATCCCGCTGGGTATCGGAATCATACATTGTCCTACTTGGTCACCTCTTGCAATAGTACAAGTACGTAACATATAACCAAACGGTTGACTGGTTTCAACAGTAAGCGGTTAAAAGCAGACTTAACCTGCCGGAGCTTTGTTAACGGTCAGGCTATCGAAAATGTTCATTAGATGTCCTGAAAATTTGTATCTTGTTTCAGCTTGGATTTGTTAACTGATGATGTTGCTACAACAGATTCAGACGTGGTTCTTCTATTTTCGCTTACTTCAAGATAGAACTCTTGTTACCCGCAGTTCAAACAGATCGACTGATAATGCAAATTCGGCGGGTTGTCCCTGATTATTGTGAAATATGAAAGTAGATAGTCGTGGGCATTTGGGTTGATGTTTCAAAAGTTGTTGGCACCTCGATTCTTGATGTTTCAATCCAACCATCAAAGCTTTTTGTACTAGATCGCCTTTATCTGAAAATCTTCTGTATGGAATGAACCTCTCCTTTCTCGAAACTGTGTCAGTTAAAAGTCGGTGATATTTGTGGATGAGAACCATTTACATCTTCGATGTTGTGAAGAAACCACAGCCCACAGGGACTAACGTTGACTCTACAAAGCTAAGCATTGCTTTGGCAATAGTAGCCAAATGTAGATTTCAAATCCACGCTCAAGGCGTTGATTTCGGAGTATAGTGCGAAAAAATGTGAAGTAATTCCACATACCTAGAAGCTGTTGTAATTCGACGTTATGCTGTATTCGTGCAGACAACCGGTATACTTTCTGTCAGTAGCCTTTAGATTGAGATGATTTAAAGAAGAGAGTTGCAAAGTCATGTAGTTTCATTCGTTAACAATCAGGTTGGTTGGACTTTGGAGATAATAATGTGCCTCAAAGGGACGATAAAAAGACTGCCGGTTCGTCTTTGTTTATCAAGCCCCACAAGTTTTAATCGGATTACACCTGTCTGGAATTGGTGAGAAATTTTCGGTTGCAGGGTTGTTTTCTTTCGGTAAATGTGGTCTTTGTTTTTTTGTGGACAGCGTCTTCCAGTTCATGTCTTTCGCTTCGTGAATAGTTTTAGAAGAACGCTGAAAGTATGTATCGTATTCAAGTGAGAGTAAAATGTATACTAGTAGTAGAAAGCGATACCACCTGTTCGACAAAACAGTTGCCCTGCAAGAGTCTAATCCAGAAGGTCACCCTGTGACGAACAACCTACGTGGTTTATGGTTTTCCTCCTACTGTTTGATTTTACTACCAAGCCTCTCCAACCTAGATCGGGTTAATAATATTCTGACTTACTGAACTGGTTTGATCCATTGTGGTCCCAATATGCACTAGTGCTGGACATTTCAAGTGGCGATCAATAGGTAATCAGCACACTTATTATTTTCAAGTTGAACATCACCCACAGTTGATCGCAGTTGTCGCATTCCCATAGATTTTCCAGTCGGCCCATTTCGAAAAGAAGCACTAGACTCGAGTTTCGCTCTCATTAGGGCTCGTCAGTAGTACATTTTTTGCCACCGCCGGCCACATTTTTCGACAGGCAACCGTGTTTACCACTGCGCCATTGACCTCACACTAGCATGCACGACCGAATTATCATATGTGAACACTCAACCACTTTCGCTTGTGTGTAATGATCAGGTTGCCCGATCCTCTCGAAATGGAAACACAGTAACAGTCCTGTTATCTCCGATCGATTGTAGGTGATGTTCAACTTGAAATAACACAAAATCCTGGACTACTCATCAGTAATCTGAAATATCGTCTAGCAGGTTTAATGAGATCGGAGATTTCGACCTGTCTAGGATGTCCTAATCGCGGGGTTATCGATTGGAGTTAACAGACAGTAACTGTGTCTCCTATCGAGACGATCCGGCAACCTGATCATTACTCACAAGCAAAAGTGGTTGAGCGTTCACATATGATAATTCGGTCTTGCCTAACGTGAGGTCAATGGCGCAGTGGTAAACGTGGTTGCCTCATGAACAGCGTGACCGTGGTTCTAGTCCCAATAAAACTCAAGTCCAGTACTTCTGTTCGATAAGAGCTGACTGGAAACGTCTATGGAGTGAGACAGCTGCGATCAACTTTGGTTGATGTTCAACTTGTAATTAACCAAATTCCCGACTGCTCATCAGACACATATCATTATTTTTATTGAGTTATCCTCGAAACATTGAAATCACACAGCAGACGTGTTTGCCTTCTTACGCCCACTTCACTCTCAGGTGCAGCCAACATATACTTGTCCACTTTTGCGTTGTATTTCACCTCTTCCTTGCTCTACTTTTAACACTAGGGATTATGTGTCAACGACTTATTTATTCACACATTTATTAAGAAAACCGAACGGCCCAAAAAGTGGAGTAGTTAATAATGAAAGTCCAGCTTGTAATTCTTGATGACCAGATCAATCAGTTGCCTCTCACCTCTACCAAGTATCTCTCAGTCCGGAGAGTTATTCATGAACTTGACTGTATCATCCTGATAGTGAAGTGAA
>LUCH01005184.1:0-12549 GCA_013368495.1 Paragonimus heterotremus | reverse complement strand
AGTGTGCGTGTGAAACTAATCGATTTTTGTGGTGGCTTACACAATTGGTCGAATTGTGTGAGACTGATAAACAAACTCATTATACGGAAAAAGACGGGCACAACTGAAACATGACATTAGTGAGTAGTAGTCCGGTTTGTTAATTACGACGGGTTTTTAATGTGAAAACCAGGGTTTCGGTTGATGTTGGAGCAACAACGTGGAATACGTGCCCATATAGGGTGTTTTCTCGTGGAGCTTGAACTGTGAACTGAAATTTCATGGCAGGATAGTACTTACCCACTGCATTTTTGAAGGTTACTAGATAATTAGGGTCAATGGATTTTTGAGGCATTGACATGCCTTAGCATTGCTTTCGAGGGCTGAGACTGTAATATTAGTGAGTAGTTTGACAAATAGATGGAAAGTAACATTCTGGCCTACGTTTTTGTTCTGAAGTGAACTGGTTAAAAAATCTAAACAGTTAAAACTTTCATCGAGTGAGATGAGTGCTCTGCTTCCGACGATATATATGACGAACGATTGGAAGTTCTGTGTCAATTTGACTCACTTTTGTTCATCGCAAATCCGAGTTACTCAATTATATCAAAATAACATTGACTGACTGATTGTTCCATGTGAATCGTATTTGGTAAACACTACAATGATTTGCTGAAACCGGGTTTACAACAGTGAGTCTCCTCAATAAATCCGGCAGCAATACAACCAACATGTGGACGTGAACGTGTACTACCTTATTCGTTCACAAATGTTTCCCGAACACTTGCCATAGTGCTGACGCATTAGATGCACTCACCCCAAGATCACACTTCCAAAGATATCATCGCACTTAATACTAGCGTGAAGCACACTTAAACACAAGTTTGATGGTACAAGCAATTTTTACAAACTTCTTATTGCCTTGAAATCTTCCAACTTTTTATATTGCGTGGATGCTGAGAATATGCTGAATGTCTGAGTTATCCTACAGTCTACGCTTCCTGATGTCGATATACGTAATAAAATTTCTATAACTGGTTCCGACCATGATTTATGCATTCCCAGATTTAGAAATCATGCTTACGTTGGATTAGACTTCATAATTACAATAAATTTACTATTGTTCTGAGTTTAGTTGTTGAGTAAAAACATTTCTGTCATTAACTGGGTTTTGTATGCTTACACTCATTTCCTCAACAACAGGTATGTGTTGAAGAAACAATGACAGACATCCTCGCACGATATCTTCAATATAACGCACATGCAGCATCGTACACATGGAAATATAACGGAAAGGTCTTAGATATGGAAAAGACATTAGAGGAAAACGGTGTCAAAGAGGAAACGCAGGATATAGAAGATCAATATATGCCTCAACTTCACCTGTACTATAATGACGACCTAACCGAGGCTTAGGACTGTCTGGTCTCTTGAAAACATGCTTCGCGCACCCTTACTTGATATAAATAGGTATTCGAAATAATTACTTGTACATAACCACATACATACCCAGTCAACATCTGAGGCATGCATGAGCTTATCTGCTCACTTTGCATAATTTCCTTGCTACTGTTGCAGTGGACTTGCAAAGTCTTATGTGTTATTTTCGCTAATATAGTTTTCTATTAGCATTCATCTTGAATAAATTTGGTTTTTAATTTTGCATGTATTTTGTTTTGGGACATGGGGGGGATATTTTCCTGATGTAGTAGACCATATAAAAAGACAGCCTAGAGAAGATTAAAAAGTAGACGTTGTTTGGCAATTTTTTATTCACGAGGTGATATGTAAAAAACATCATGCAGGGTTGTCTGTTCATATGGTTGTCCGTTTAGCATCACGTTTACTGGATTTTAATGGAAATTATTGACACCGGCAAAAGGTCCACACAGAAATATAACACATTTTGCGTCATTAAGTGATGCAGTTAGTCTGCATCCTTTACGCTCATGTTTGCTTTACATGGACCAGGGAGTGGGACGTAAGATTCACCTCTACATTAACCTTACAGCTCATTTTCATTGAACAGATATCTTCACCCGTCCGAGAGATTCTTGAGAGTCAAGTTTAAAATGAGACCATATACTGATCGAGACATCGTGATCGAATCAATCACGAGTGCTCAGAGCTTGATTGATTCAGTCTTCCTAATTAACCAGAGACTACCAAATATTTGCAATTTTTACTGATCATATACATTTGTTTTGATTAGGATAGCTGGTTTGTCCTTTCGGGAATTTTTGATCTAATATCTTTCATCTTAAATGTTTATCTAAGAGATGTTTATGGAAAGCAATCAAAAATACCCACGATTTGCACATTTCTTTACTGTCAGTTGTTGACGACTCAAGATGTGTACGAGGGGATAGTGTTCATATCCTGCCCTTAATGTTTGTTGTTCTGGCAGTGTGAGATTGCAGTTCTGACTTTGCATTTCATGAAAATAAAACATGATTAGCGTCTATATAAGTGTTGCAGTTGTCTAATAGCATCGAAGTATTAGCTTACCATTTTACTGCATTACTCACAAGCATGTGCTTTTGGACCGGATAATTTAAAAGAAGCCTAATTTGCAAACATCTGGACTTAGGGTATATTTGATCCAGCATACCCAGACGCGCCAACTGTTCTACCAACTGAACTACGCAGCCATATCAAAGGGACAAAAATTTCACATTTGACCAAGTTACCCACTCGGTGTAACTTCACAGCTCAACTGGTGGAGTACTTTACACGGTTTTGTTGCTGGCCCGAATCCAGTCGAAATCTAGGGTTTTCTGTAAAAAAAAACAAGGCGCTTTTATTACATATGCATGAAGTTATCTTTGACGTTTGCATTGGGGTCAGCCTTGGTTACCTGTTCATTAGTAGTCATCGTGAAATGTTGCCGTGTCACTTTTGGAACTTGCAAAGCCAGTCGTTACTGAGAGCAAGTATTCCGTTTAGTGGCTGTTGATTTTCATTTAAGTTGATTTCTCTCTACAAGAAGCTCTCTGGAAGTGGCCAGTAAGTACGGCCTATGAGACTCCATCAAACGTATCCTACTGATTTATATGATCAGTTATTCTCCGTTTAGCTCTCTTGGAATTGGAATTTCACTGTATCCTCAAAATATTTTTCAACTTGGAGACGTTTAACACTTGAGTTGTGCTGAAGTGTAGTCGAACTAATATTGGTCTGAATGATTTGTCTTCTTCATAAACATCAGTAGTCGTCACGTTAGAACAAAATTTCACATTCACATGGATTGGTGATAAGCTTAAGAACACTCCTCTTTTAACAGTGGATGTTATGGAATCCACTTTCTAGATGTTATTATCAACAGCACTAAAAACTCAGAATTAAAAATGAACGGGTCCTTACGTTATAACACAGAAAAGCTTTTGTACACACTCTAAGGAATGGTGGAATAGTCACATACTGTTCAGATGAAAGTACTGACTGGGTTGTGATGAGTCATTCGAACCATACGTTTATACAAAATTATGTTCCATAGGATTGCACGAGATATGGATATGATTTCGCGAGAAATCCAAAATGGAGAGAGCAGAAAAGACTGAATGAAATCTTCATAATTTGAGAGTTAGTGACCGTATCTCGCAGAATCCGTTTGAAAAGCTCACCCCTTATGGAACGTAACCTCCTCTCGTCTAAAGGTCACTTTTGATACACAAGACGAAACTTATCAGTGATATGTCGATTAAATTGTCAGGAAGTTGCATAATGGCTTCCAGAAATATCAAACCCCACAAGAAAACGATTATACAGAAGTGGTCCAAAGATCCCTTTCAAATTTGTGGATATCTTCGGAGTACGTTCCTTTTTAACATCGAATCACTATTCACAGATGTTTCACTGTTCGGTTACATTTGTGGATGAATCAATTCTCATCACACTTTCATTATTTTCCACCTGATCACATCTAAAAGCTCATTCGTCAGCATGCACCCTTGTTAAAAATTTTTAATTCAGACAAAGAAATAGTATAAAACTGGCACCACAACCTGATCTATTTCTCGCAGAAATCTTGATGGCTTAGTATGAGGATGACTGCTTATGGAATAAGATTTTTTATTCGATCTCCCGTAAATAGTACGTCGACGACATACAGCGTGATTCCTCAGTCATACTACAAAGTTCACAATCCGTCACCCGGTTGAGAAGGTTACATTTAAAAGTAGAGATTGAAGGACGATATAAATTCTGCACATTTTACTACAACGACAAGACGGTGGATGATCACAACGAAGTGTGTACCGTAACTCCAAGTGGAATGGCCATTATACACATATCTTAAGCTTTGTCTCGCTTGAATCCAAGCACCATTCCGTAGACTGCATCAAATACAGGGAGAGAATTATCTTGAATCTAAGTAAGCTTGAGGAAGACTAGAAACTGAATTACAGAGTGTGACCATTGGATAACCTGCATCCCTAACAACAACAAGCTTGTACGCAATAACGCTGGAGAAGCACTTCAATTCATGTATCTCCAGGAAGAAATCTAAAGTTTGAAATAGAAATTAACTGATAGTTTTCGTCAGACGAGCAAAGATAAACTTGGTGGTTGAAAACACTGTTGCACCAGCACAAACCGCTGCTTTCAATCGCCGTCAGGAATAAAAGGAATTATTTTGTCACCTGAATGATATTTTTGAGGCAGTGCCCTCTGTCCAACTACAAATCCATAGGTGATTATAGATACACTGTGCATCAGAAGTCAGCTTCAAAATCCCTGGAATTTCTGGGAACAACTAGTGTTATTACTAGATGCGATATTTTTACAATGTCATTGATTCGACCACCTTTTTCACAGTGGGTTAGGCAATCGCACAGGACAGAGTCATACGTAGCCATCACTGAGACATCAGTACTGAAGTGGGAAGTCACCTGACTGTCGACCACTGTAAGAAGTTTTGTTTTTTATGTTATAGACTTTGCCAACTGGAACTGAACCGTTATTTACCGTGCACGTGTACAACGTTTTGGATATTGTATTACAGTTTATTCTAAACATCGCTGCCTATTCACCCGCCTGAAAACGTGTGCGTAGACTTACCTCACTCAAAAACGATTGACACATTTATGATGTTAAAATGGCGCATGAGACAACATGGATCACCTAAATTTCTCCGTGATGCTAATTGGTCACATATGGCTAGAGTTAAGATTGAGTTCAAGCAAAGACCGAACACATTAAATCACGTTCAGCTGTCACTGTAGGTATTTGTATGTACCGCTGTCTGTCCTTCCAGTCCAGAGTCTGCTAATTATGAGATATAAATTTCAGGGCTAGTGATACGGACATTCAGGTGAGTTTTACGATAATGGCATGAGCTCGTGCGGTGACCTACAAAACTTTGTTGAACAACGCACTGAAAGCCGAGCCTATTGGTGCTTGTCAAGGATGACTTATCGTAGCCGGTTGTGTTTTATTTAGGTCCTGGAAATATATTAGTTAAAGGAAGCAGTGGGACTTTTGTGCACGTCCATGCAGTTGCTTCTGGTTAGTAATGTTCATATTGGTTCTTCTTTTAGAAATTTATAACAATTTACCATGCTTCAGAATTTGCACTTCTCGCATTGTGTAGAGGATACGACAATAGTAATTATGCAAAATCATAACCATGAAAACAACGTCAATCAAACTTACAATGTGCAATGTTATTGCGGCCACCTTTGGCGAATGAAACCCTATAAATTTCTAGCCGATAACCATTCGGCGCCACACTGTTGTGTGAATTATAACATACACCTAGTTATACTCCTAACAATATACAGCCCTAGGTGTGTTGATTTTCACAGTGAACATTTTCTTGCTAGGTAAACAACATTTCAATTGCCCTAACAACTCACCACGAAGAACTCTTTCACGAAGCATGGTTGTTACTACCGGTAATTTTAGTGTATTTCTATATTCAAAAAGATTTTTCCGTGACAAATTTGAACAGGGAAGTGAGAAACAGCTGTTTTCATACTGTATCTCTCAAACACACTTTAACGCATCTCATCAAGTTTATACTGAGGTTTGTGGGTTCATATAACGAAATTCAGTCGATATGGTGAGCCTAAACACCAAAATCAACAAACACGTATCATTCTATATCAATAACCGGGGCAATCTGGTACTGACGGACAAGTTTTTCTGTAAGCACAAGGGTGTCTTCCGTGTATGAATTATTACCACCTCCTCCACCCGTAAAAGCGTTTGATTTTTGTTGCACAACATATCTGAATTACGCTTATTTTGGGAGCTGCCGAAGCCATCACTGGAATCGACCTTCATTGGTTGAATTTCTACACAGGTACAGATGGAGAGCCGTTTTCTTTGAGCATGGTTCTGGACTATGACATCTCTTTGACCAGTGTTTTTCCTCATGTAGATCTGTCCGCTGGGCATACTAGCAGAAGTCGTTCTAATTCAGATATAGGCAACCCTATGTTCACTTGATCTGAGTCAGTGTGCTGACAAATCGTATTGACCATGTGCATCAGAGGGATATTTGTAAACAAAAAGGCTATGTCCAACATGACCGTATGTTTGTTGCTGCAGTCTAAGCCACTGAGTAGTTCCACTAGCTCAAAGCTATCCTTTAAATTCTTCCGAACCATTGATTGCTTTACGAGTTGGAGCAGTTGGGCTAACCACTTTGCCAGTTTATGTTGTGGTAAATTATACATGGATGGTATTGGCCCCAATTGCACAATAATCTTGTGGAATATGTGCAAGTCATATAACTAAGGGGTATGCGATCCTCCAAATGTAATTGATTTTACTGTTGTTTGATTAGTGAAATGTCCTTCCAGCAATGCAATACGTACGTGCACGAAATTAACGCTTTTCAAGGTATACGCAACGAATACCAAAGGCAAAATAAAATTACGAATAATTGCGGGAGACCAAACGTATATTATATGATAATTACAATAGGTCTCAGCCAGTGCTAAATGACACCGATACACGAAAGCAGCTAGGAAGGTTAAAGGTCTGGCCATTGAGCAGGCGACTAAGCCGGAAGTTTGCGTGGCAGCATCGGTGCGCATAGGCCGACAAACATTCAAAAGAACAAATGCAACTACATACAGCAAGCAGACAGCAGACAAAAATGCTTATGAGCTTGTGAACAATGTGAACTAGGTTTTGGGGGAGGAACTGTACACATCGTATAGCAAGCAGACTGGAGTTATTTCCAAGTCATTACATTCATACTTCCTTGTTAGCGCATCGTTCAGGTTCGGCAGCACTGCCTGATGAGTTATCCTGACGGAGTTTCGGTGTGTCTGTTAACAGTGATTGCAATCGTGACATATCGTCAGTCTTATCCGAGACCACAAGGCGGGAGCTTCCGTCCGGTTATAATATTTTGTGATTTTCATTGGTCCGTATCTCAGAAAGTCCATCAATGTTTTAGAGTCAAGGTTGTGTTCGTTTTGAAATTAGTGCCTCTGTATTGGTGCTCGAGATCGATTGACCTGTCTTTAAACCAATTTTGAGCATCCTGTGATACCGAACTGGTCTGTTTTCGTCGTCAGTTAACGCACTACCTACATGGCAATTTACATCATCATGGTTTGCAAGTGAGCGATATCAACCGTAATTTGTAACACAGTTACCTCAAACGATTCTTACTCGGAAAGCAATTAGGTAACCAAATTGACCTCATGGAGTTTTCAAGTTAGTAACAGGAGCCCGCTACAACCGTGCAATGGGCAACCGAACTCGGATCGCTTCCGCGGTGCGATTCTTTTTGATGGACGACTAGTCTTAATTCAGTGTTATCGTCTTTTGTTCTCGATAATTTCATTTGTGTTAGAGATCTGTGCATATGTTTATTTTTTCAGTGCAGTTACTAAAGATAAAATTGATGCAGTGTGATTAATTGTATTTCCTTCCTCTTGTTTGTCCGACCATGTTTGAAAGTTTAATTCGATTTCGAAAATATACAATTCATAGTTAGCAAATATATTTTGGATATTTTTTCAACAGTCTTCTGCCCTTTCGTACATTAAGGCCGATGTTTAGGTCAAGCAAAATGGATCATGCAGCCAAGAGAACGTCTGAATTATGCTTTTCATACCGTCTGACGACCTTATAGAAAAAAAAACAGGCTGATTTACTATACTTGCTCGCTCCCCTATTTCAGAATAACTTCCCCGGTGAAGGTGTGGAAACGAGGATAAGTATTCCATTGAGTAATATGTCAACCTATATGCAAATAATATACTTATCAGTTTTATATTTGCCTGGTGTTTTTCACAGACTAGAAAGAGTGTAACTAGTACGACCGGTTGTAGTTCAGACTTGTGAAGAGTTCAGGTAGGTTTGTATTCCAGATGAGGATCGTTGGGAGTTTTTGGCAATTGCACGCAGTAACCCGTAATCGGTACGTTAACATACTGTCATTGATAGGCTAGATCACGCTTGATGTAAGTGAGAATAGAACTTTGGATGTGGAATATGTAGGAAGAGCAACCTAGTGTCTAAACAATTAATGGCAAGAGCTCTGATGACCTTTTCCATTCCCTGAAATGATATGATTTTACAGTAGCAAAATATGAGGTGAGAGTTAGAGATTAATGCGTCATAAAGTACTTGGGTGTACAGGATTTACAGTAATTTGTAACCACTATGTGTGTACATAAAGAAGGCCTTCAAAAAAATCCCTCCCTCAGAACCTGAAACTAGATGCACTTCTTGGCTTCTTCTCTAGTACTGTCTAATCAGGAATTTTAATATACTCGCTGCACCTGCAAGTAAAGTTCTACACCTGAAGAACATCTTTTCCGAGATACTGCGGAAGATATGTTGGAGAACTACCGTGTATCATTTCAACGTTATCATTCCAAGAAGAAACACAATAAACTGAAATCAAGCAACCGTGGCTGTGCCTATCTTTTCGTAGTGTCCCTGATGTATTTAGGTGTAAAAACGCATCACGACAGACTCGAGTGAAACTAACGGCAATTCGATCGATCAAACTTTGAATTATGGATATTATTCATGTTGGCAACTACTGTTATGAACCAAGAACGCGGAGTACACAGGGGTTATTCATTCAGGAAAGCAACCCGAGCTATGCGTCTTAAGAAAACAACAAACAAAACACTCATCCGCGTACGGTACTGAGACCAAACCGTCACCTTTGCCACAAACGCCAACGCACGGTTCCTTCACGTTCCTTTACGTACTAAGAACCACTTCATGTTATGTTGCACTCCGATGTTTCTCCTTGTATTTCTCCTGCGGCTACTTCAATATAAAAATCTATGCTGTGGCTTCACAACTGAATAATAGTGGTGTAAATAGTACAGTACGATCGCTCCTCACTACAGCACGTCCGTGCACTCTGCAGTTGACGTCGGTGTCACAAAACCTACACAAACTGTCAACAATACTGTGATCAAAATATGGGGACAGAAGGTTCCGATGTTAATGGCTTATCTTTAATGCTCACTCCAGTGTGATGTACGCAACGGCTAGCTTTCATCCAGCAATAACTGATATTGAATTTCTTTTGCATTTCACCAGTGTACTAACGCATGATTGATACTGTTAATAACAGGGTAACCAACAATTTTGTCGTTTTCGATGAAGTACAGTTACCAGAAAGCTGATGTTATGAGTAAGGTGAAAGTCTGACAGTTTTATCGCTTTAAACAAATCGATTTCCATCACAGAAATTCAGTACAACTTCAATGATCACATTTTATTAAATAATCTGCCATTCTGACCCCACCCAAAACCTCACCCTGACAGTATGCGGCAAAAATCCAAAGACGAATTTCAATATATGCTGAGACTTAAGGTCATTTGACCCCAAAAGAGTTATTATATGCCACCACTGCACATGGTCACTATGGACACCGATTAGCTGTCTTTGAATAAATATCCTATGCTGAATAAAATTACACTACTTGGCCTATACTCAGTGCCTCGCATACGTGGTTTCGTTATCACTTCACATGACAAGCACATTTTTCTAGCCTCGACGTTGTCTTTGGCTACTAAAAGTAGCGGTATTAAAATAAAAGCACCTACAAGTTGTTCTATCACTTTGAGATCACTTGTACGCCGCTGGGTTTAAGAAAAGTCACACAAACATTACAGCGGTTTACTCGTAAAGTGCTGAAAGATTTAGGTTTCGTCTTACCTAATTAGATGATATTAGTTGTAAGTAACGACCAACAGGAGCACGTGAACCATATTCAGTTGACATCGCGGCACTTACGCGGCCATGGGGTCGTCTCAAACCTCACCAACTGATGTTTCAGAGAGCCAGGCATAAACTTTTCAGGTCATCGTACTGAAATTAGTATCGTCACCTCATCACCTGATAAACTAAAAGTAAATTTTGATTTTCCATCTCAGTATTTTATTAAACATCCTCGCTCATATTTCGAAGTGTTAATTTTTACCAAAGCTTTATTCACAACGGTGGTGGTAACATGTTCAGCGTAACCAACTTTGTTAGTCGATGGATAACAGATTGGTGCATGACCAGCAATTAGTAATGGACTTCGGAGAAACAAAAAAGTTAGTTTCACTTTTCTCTATCCCGTAGAATCCAGCACAAGCCTCTCCGTAACGATGAAGACATCAGATTTCATCGATCCAGTCCCCTTAGGTTGACATGTGCAGAAACTTTGCGAACGCTAGTATCTTACCCACAGAAATTACATTCAGCTGAGACGAGCCATAGCAACTTTGGTAGACAAATGGTAGCAATTGCTCTCACTACCAGCCATCTCTAACGTTCAGCAGAAGGCAGAAATCTTCGTATTTAAACAGCTCGCAAGCCGTTAGTATAGGCTCAAATTACTAATTTTATGAAATATTTCTTTAGAGAAATTCGCCAGTCGGATTACGTTTTCCAGTGTCCTACTGATATTCGCTCCACAACTGGTTCGCTTGATATGTGGTGTGCTGATTGTCACTAAACCTATTTCTCATTACTGTTGTTTTATTACGTTGTTTACAAAAGGTTGCACAATTGCGCTCGAGAGACAAATTACCTGATTTGCTTAGTTCGGTTGCTGTTATTACTGCGTCGAAGCTAGCTCCGGGATTGAACTAAGTTAGCTGCTTCATTTATGTATTTCTGGAATCAATACAGTAGCGCATGCGGTATCTAGAACCAATAAACCGCCATTCGCACAGATTCTACTGTCGACTTTGTTAAGTTAGCAAAATTAGGTTATTCTCAACTACTGGAACAGTTGTAACAGACTAACTTTCTCATATTAGGAAACGTTTCTCTGCCTTTCAGAAGATATTGTTTTTTGATCTTATCGAAAGCGTTACAAAACCATACTTAGCACTATCCTTTCATCGAACCGTTTGCAACGCTCTTCACAAATTTTCACATTATTACTCAGTGTAGTATTCCGACTCTCAGAACCAACGGTAAGTAATGAACTTGATCAAGCTTAGTGAAAATCTTGACGTACAAGAAATATAAAGACAGCAGCCGCGGATGCATTTACGTATGATGAATAATTTAGTCCTCAAAAACTATGGAAATCATCCTCTCCTTCGCCGCTGTTGCTAAAAATACTGCACAATCTTGGACTACTTTCGCGTCTGTTCTCTAAAACGTAACTAACTGGTAAGCCGGATTGTCTAAAATCTGTCAGCACCCATACCAGGTTCAGATGAAATTTATAATAGTAGCTTCCAAAATTAAAAACGTCCTGCACAAACATATGCGCCGCCACCGAAAAGCAAACCCACAAGGCCCTCTCTACGATTACCCGATAGAGTAACCTTTTTCAACTCCGAAATGGTTGTTGAAGCCTTCTGGGAATATTATTCAGCGGTATACAATGTGATCCCGTCAAGTTGGCTTTCGATTCTTCCGCGGCAAAACTTTCAACGTCCACTCCTGACAGACGGCCTCTTTGTTCTCGATGTTCATGATTTCTTATTTAGGATAAATTCTTATGGGACCAGATGCGATCCAGCTCCGGATTCTCAGAGGAACGGCATTTGGTTTGGTGATGCTCCTCCACAATCTGTTCAAGCAGACACTCCTGACTGCCACTCTTTCAGAGACTTGGAAATTGGTCAGTATCAAGTCTATAGTTGAAGCAGGCGATCGACTCTTTCTTGTAAACTGTTGACCGGTGAGCCTCACTAGCATCCTGTATAGGATAACGGAACGTTCATTAAAATATGCCAGCATAGGACATTTCTTTTCAAATAACCACTTCTGTCCCACTCAGCACGACGTATATCCCTACAGGTCATGTGACCAACATGTTAAACTTCACGTATAGCCTGACGTGAGCAGAAGATAACAGCGAAATTTCCGAATCTATCCTCTTTGACATTTCAGGTATGCCCATTACGACAATGAGACTAAAGACATATAGACGAACATATGTTTTCAGTCATTCATCTTCAGGCCGGTACAATTATATAAGGAGTTAGAAGAGTAAGACCGAGATATCAATTAGCCTTGTTACAGAGAAACTAGATTAGTGGTCAGTCAATTGACAATGGCTTGATTGGTCGGCTAAGTCACGTTTGTTTATTGGTTTGACCACACAAGTTGGCTATTGACCCGATGGA
>LUCH01005183.1:24176-44622 GCA_013368495.1 Paragonimus heterotremus | reverse complement strand
CATTCCCTCTGCTCGACAGGAACTTTTTGGGCACTTTCTTTCTTATCAGTGCTCCAATGACTTCCAGAGTCTTGTAGTAGTCTTGAGAAGACTTCCACTAATGAACAGCAGTAAGAACACACCCATTTCAACTGGTTATGCTGTCTATACAACTTTACTGCAAACTCGGCCAGTTTGGAGCACCGGCTGTGATACCACTTTTCACAGTTATCGCACTGGATACCCTTAGTACATCCGTAGTCCCCGCAATAAAAACCCAGGTCATCCATTGTAAAAACGTTTTAACCGAGTTGGTTCAAAAAGGAAAACAATGCAATCCAGCGGTGCGACACTATACAAAAGTGAATTATACAATAATGCAAAAGAGAGTTAAGCAATAATACAAAACTGGACTACAATACAACGACGAGATAATCAACAAAAGTGTTAAGCAATAACAAAAGCAGAAAGCTACAACTAAAAACCACAGTCTAGGGAGATACACTAGTGCAGTCCTAAATAAATCTAAGGTGGCTATGAATGAGTCTACACTAGACAAAACAACCAAAAATCTAAAAAGCACGAGACAACCTGAACCGAATTCGAAACTCCCTGGTCCTGTATAAATTCATCGGTGGCAACGATTAAAATTTGATGAATGAATGAAAAAGTAGCAATAACTGGCGTTAGAAAAACAAAATATACCTGCAAAAAATTAGAAAAAATGTGCGAGCTAACTCGTTTTAGTGCGTAAATGCATTAAAGGAACGTCCTTTTGGGTACACGCAAGAACTACCGGGAGCGAAATAAGAATATGGGAGACTTAGGTAGACAAAAAGTATATTATACAATTATCGTGATGCTAGTTCTGAGGTTCGTCCACTCAAGGTTTTCACGGCCCTACATTAACGCGGTTCGGAAGTCACAGCGAGAAGACGGTGGATCTGCAAGCAAACTTTATTTAGTTATTTACTAACTGTTCACAAGCGGACTTCAACGCAACGATTAAGAACGCTAGGAGGCTGGACGTGAGAGAACCTTCAGCACAACCGCACGGTAGCCGCCAGAGAGGACGAATGTCGACGGGAATTCAAGTCGACCTTCAGAGTTCGAACAAGCGTCATACTGGTGCAGCGGGGATGAGCGATCGTATTATACTACTCATAAAGCGACTATTCAATAATAAGTACAAAGCGTATATTTTGAATTCGTACAAGCCACAGGAAAAATGCAAGAAGGAGCAGCAAAGTACAGCGTCGCCCATAATAGTCCCTACTACTTAACGGAACTAAGCACTGACGTCTGCGGCAGGCGAGACGGTCTGAGGCCGAATACCGCGTGCAAGTGAGTGGTTTTGTGCTTGGTCTTGTTGGAATGCTTAACCCACGTATTGCTTTGTCGAATAAAAAACCCTTGTGCCATCCGCCTTCTTGGAGCACAAAATTGGTTAAGCGGCGTTCGCAACGGTAGTGGATAAAACGTTGTTATCATGGTGAATGTATCCTACAGTACTATATATGGCGCGGATTCATTATATAGTGTCGAGCAAAAGTGCAATACCTAAGCCAACGCACTTACTTCGATGCTAGTGGTTTGTAGTAAATCTACAATCACAAGATAATGGGAACCGGCACGGTGGTGCTGGTAAGACAACACCCACGTCGCAGGAAGTTTAGAATTTCGGAGACTTTGAAGGTGATCTCACTACACAATAACTACAGTAGTTCGCAATGAGCGGTAAACGGCACCGATACATGGAGGTAGTAAGGAAGGTTGAGGACATAGCCGTCTAGTGAGCGAGCAAGCCTAGAATGTGTATATTGTGCCACTGGCACGCACAGGCCAAAAAAGCGTGCAAACAATCAAAAGCGATCGCATGCAGCAGTCACACGCGCGGCAAAGATCCTCAAGATCTTATGTGTAATGTAAGCCAGAATTTTCGGAAGAACTTTACACATCGTACAGCAGACAGACCGGAGTTATCTCAAGATCATTACACATACCCTCCGGCCCACCTCCATGCGGAAAACGTAAAAGCTTCATGAGCATGAGTGCACAGATATGGAATGCTTCACTTCTGTATGAACGACTTCAGTCTGGAAACCGTTGGGCATGCAACCTAAGTTTTTCAATTTGTTCTTTCTTATGCGCAGCTTCAATCTGCCTAGATAATGCACTCTGCAGTACTTAGGTGACTAAGCGTCCGTGGACACCAGAACTTGGTTGTAGTGCCTAGCGAGAACTTCCTTACGGTAACGGAGTTTACCTATCATATAAAGGTATCGGCAACCATTTCCTTAGTAATTCAAAACTGTCTTCTAATGTTGAGTTACAGGCGAGGCAATCACGTACCATTCGGATTCGTGGCAGCTTTGTGGCAAGGAATAACCATCATGATCACAAAGTCTTCGTTCTTCGGTTGGAGTCCACGGTAAAGATGCGGGGCTTCTTTCATCCAAGCTGGCCACACGTGTTCACGTCTAGCCAATGTTAACGCCAGACATCTGGTGGCTGTTCGAGCAGCGCTTAGTCTACTCGCGAAGTCTGTTGATAGGCTGGATCTGGAATAGTAGCATCCGAAAGCAACGGATTCTGATCCAAAAGACAAGACGGTCGTATTGGTGAGCTTCTTATTGATAAGGTGCTAAGGTACAAGAAACGTAGTATAGACTAACTTGAAGAAGATAACAACAAACCTTAATGTTGAATTCAAGATCAAAGGTTAGCGTGAATATGATCAAGCACAAGTGAAATCAAGACGCATAGAAACAAATGTCCAGCAATGGGAAGTAAAGATAAAAGTACGCATGGACAAGTCTTCATAAGTGGACGATATCAAGATTTGGTAATAAATCAAGATTGACGTTCATCGGAGAACTGAATTATCGCGCGCTTAAGGTGAATGTTTGTGTTAATCAATTCACGAAAGAATCTCGATCACTACGAAGATGATTTACAATATATGAAAAAAGATGAATCCACGAAATGGACAGAGACCGTGGTCGCCGACTTTACACAGAACACATAACAATCGTTCAACACCCAACGCAAGCCACTTCTTTAACACTCAGTACATCAGAGGTTGTGGTGAGGTCACTCGATACCCTCAGTTCCGTGGAAAATCTGTGTTACCATACGAACTCAATCATCTTCAGACAATAGGTGTTCGTTTTACAAACAGAAGTTGTCCCAATTCTGAGTGACGCACCGTCTAACGCACGCCGCTACCAACGCAGAGCTAACATGGTGTGGTAAACACGCGTCGACCCTCAGCGGCTTTCTCCAACAAAGTATCTAGAAAAATTTTGGTTCAATATAAGACCAAATTTAGATTACGTGATCACAACAAGAATAAGTCTAAACTCAGGGTCTTCCTTTAACAAGCACGAGAAAACGGGCACGTTGAGCTGTTGTTCTTTTGGATTCGGCGGAAAGCCCGGGCCCCACGAACGGAGCTTTATTTCCTTGTTTAAAAGTTGTGATAATTCCACAGACACCACATCTGCCGTAGCGAGTTCTAGGGGTTCATGCTCCCATTGGTAAGTGAAAGTTCGATCATGAGCTCGTCCGATCTGAAGCGTTTCCAAAACACACTAGCCAGGTGCCGAGTTGGCTTTCATCCTTTCTTTCACCTTTTTAGTAGTGAAATGTGAGTACTCGACAGACTGAGGTTTGGTTTTAGGAACAATGGATCGTTTGGTCTGGAAACTGAGCGACCGTCAGAATCATCGTGAGCTGGAACCAAAGGCTTGTTACGTTACGACAGCCTGCGTGACTCGTCGCAATGTGCGAATCATGCGTTCCCACGTTCTACTCCAGTAACTAGCGTCCGGAGGATTGAAGTGTCAATCGATACCACGAACCACCAGGGTCAGATGGATGTTATCATGGAAGAACGTAAGTGTTCCCTCCCTCAGCTCTGATTCCCAGCCTACAAGGTAAGACTCGGTATCGTTGCACATAGCTCTCGACATATCGCGATGACCAATGCACCTCATTAAAGTTAATAAGAAGGTGTACAATGACACTAACTGTGATACTTCCGCATGTATGTCTCTCGTCTTTGAACAGGTGTTGAGACAGCCACATATTTTAAAAACGTTCCTCCAAATCCGAATATCCTTAAATCCAAAATACTCCACGCCACAGGCTGTAAATGGAGCACCACCGGCTGTTGTGAAATCAACGGGAAGCAGGGCCATCGCTTGTTGGCACGGCTTTTCTAACAACTTGCTGCACTCGAGACATTTTAGTGAGACACGGCGCACACTAGCCATGCCTTTGACAATCCTAAACGTTCTTCGAATGGACGATAAAACGCGACTCGCTCCCATGTGATCTCCATTCTCACGGCAGCGGCTGATAACCATATCCGTAATAACCTCAAGTGGCGGCAGCACTCGTTTGAGTACCAACAGATAGTTTGGTTGAAATATCTCTACCGAAATACAAGACACCATCTATGGCGACGTTCTTTAGTAGGGCCGACATACCCCATAAGCTTTCGGGCTGGTGCGTGCAATTCTCACTAAAAGTAATCTGCTGCATCCTTCGAAAGACGGATTTTTACGCAAAGTCCAGTTCCCACTGAAGCAAGGGACTCAGTATAATGGAACACTGTCAACCACCCTTCATCTAAATAAAAAACTTCTTGAGACGTATCATCCAAAACATCGCGAGGAATAGGGAGTACCACTGTGAATAACGCCAAACAAGCTTCACGTACCGTCGAGCGCTACCGAAGCCGGCTACAGCCAGCACCAAGAATGTTAGTCGTAGAACATGAGTTGCCAAGTTGTCGTGATTGGGGAAATTTTTTCCATAAACATTCGTTTTAATGACTCCGTACCTGATGCGGAAATTGAAATCGTAGAAATTTGCGTCATGGACTTATATCTCTTTGTTTTAACTGATCGGTAATTGAAAATGACCTCATCGTTATTCTTTTTGAAAAATCGGTGATGCAACGTATCGCGCCGCCGTGTTGTTGGTGCCACTTTTGTCTTCGATTGTGTAAGTCGTGTGCATGTCTTACTGGGCCTTTGGCTCACGATTGTTTCTACTGTTTGCTTTCACAGGACTATCGTTGGAACCCTTACTTCAGAAGAACGCTGTCCCCCAGTGTCTCCACGTTGCTCAAAGTTGGTTTACGAGTGTAACTGGTACACGAAACCGGAACGTCTGGCTTGCCTGTTACAGTGAGGCTGCTGATGTTGCGGTCGATTGCGTGTGGCAATGGGGACACAAGGATGCTGGGGTTATTTTTAATTTATTTGCTCATGCTTGTCATTCGTTTGTCATTTTATTATCAGTTGTTGATTTTTTATTTCTAGGGGTGAAATTATATTGCGGCTTTCAAGGCAATGCTTGAGGATCGCGAATTTTACACCCTCACACAGTTTCAGGAGGGTCTCTAGAGGTACATGGACGAGGTGGGAGTTATTTTCGTTCGTGGGACGAGCCGTAGGTCGAAAGCCGCCTTGAAGTGCGTCAAGGTGAAGTGACATGGTTTCCTGAATACAGTGCAGATTTATTGTCGCTGTACGAAGTACAACGGAAGTAGGAGTGTATGAGAGGTGTGCTATTTGTCTAATGGGTTAACTAGTGTCAGTCTTATCGAATCAGTTCTCTCGACACATGTTGCAGTCCACGATTCCATGTGGTCCGACAAGATGTGTGTCTGGTTGTGAGCTCCTTTGAGTTGGACCACAACCACCCTTTCAGTCGTCTGTTTCATCATTCCCATTCTACGAATTGTGGACACACCGTCGGTGGAAAGAATGACTGCAGGAGCTTCCCATTACAATACACCAACTGCTGACATTAGGCAGTATGTAGCGGATGTTTACAGGAAGTTTACCATAACTGCTGACATTGGAAACATCCGCCGCAATTTAAAGCTTGCAATGTCAAGTGAATTTGTTACGTAAGATTGGTCACGGAATGTTAGAGAACCTTGATGAGGTGCTGTCGGTAATTAGTGCGATAGGTGTGGTGCGCACTCTGAGGGATGAAAACAACGGATATACGTATATCTGCGTATGTCTGTTATGGATAAGATGGCTGCGCAAATGAGGGCAGCCCATATGGTGTTCGGCTGTGACATCCTGTGGTGTCACTTCCATGTACGTGATGCCGTACGTAAGCACGTAAGTGGGTAAAATTCGTCCGTCATGTTTGTTAAAAGACAAACTCTTCTTGCAGTCTTTTTCTCTCCCATCCAATGGCTAGAACAGCCAATAAGAAAGAGTATGTTGCATTGTTACACTGCTCACCGTAGCTTCAAACGAGATTCATACATCATCAGCCAAACGGGTAGGAAGTTTCTGAATTATTCGTTGTGTAATTGGCTGTACATCAAGCCGAAGTGGGCCATCTATGCGCAAAGCGATACTGTCCACTTTGACAATCAGACGTATAATGGGCTGGAGAACGTAAACAGACGGCTGAAGAAGAGGACGCAACCAAGAGACTTACCAGCCGTCGCCATTCAGAAAATATGGATCCACGACGGGTGGCTGCTGCGGGAGTATGAAATCCGAACCACCTATGAGTGCGACAGTCGCGAGGTTTTGAGTGTTGAATGATACGTGAAGACCACTCTACACAAAATGACTACATTCAGGAGTCATCTCGTCCAAAACATCTCAAGAGACGGACTCCACGACTCCCTTTCGGAAAAATATCTGAGTACAAGGTAAGCATTTCGCTAGTAATCACCTTGAACATAACAGCTTCGTGTGCAACAAGATAGTGACGTTTCCGTCCTGGATAGCGCAAAAGGCGCCTCTGAATATACTTTCAACCGAAGAATGTGACTGCCACGCATACATATTCTGTTGGTGTTTCGGAAACGTTTCTACCGCTATGGTAAGGTCTTTTGTATTTCTCATTTCCATTTTCAGTTGTCACGTCCACATTCATGAGCGGTGGCTGACAGAGTACAACTTACCAAATGGTGGGCCCGCAGCGTTCACACCAGTTACTGCTCCGTCCAGTTGACTTAAGCTAAGATCGACGTCCAAGTGTGTAGAATGCGTTCACACCAATAGCTGCTCCGTCCACTTGACTTAAGCTATGATCAATGTTGATAAGAAGAACACGAGAGAAATCAGTATAAATATGTATTTAGACCGTTGGGAATAAGTTATAGTGATCTCCTTCAGTTCTGGCCTGAAATGGAATAACATATTGGCAGCCGTCTGTAAGTTTTACAGCCGACGAAAGCATAGACCGATAGTCATCGGAATCATAGACGTCCAAGATAAAAAATAGGAGGGTTGTGGCTGAAATGGTAGAAGTGGGAATTATTGTCTTCGTCAGATAAATAACGAGCATCAGAGCTGATCATCATCTGTCAGATGAATGGATGTTGACACGTACACATGGCAAACTACATCCAGGCGTAGTCAATAAGCGGCGAGTAAAACAATACGCACGTTGTTAATGACAGAGTGGGACGTGTTACTCATGTTTACACCATGCCGTAGGTAAATGCAATCAGGCGATACGTAGACCGTTCACCACCGGAAATACTGAAAAGGAAACAGGCTGAAGGTATAATTCGGATGACCCAGTAAGCAACAAACGTGGATGCATGGCCTTCATTAGGAATTGCTGTAATATTTCGTGTAGAATGAAATGCAAACGGAACGTGGTCGGAAATTACAAATCCAATCGTATCTCCAAAACCACGCGAGAATGAGCGTTTCTGCTAAGCGGGAACATGTATTCAATCACGAAAGTTCCGATGGGAGCATTTTCAGAACGTAAGATCGATTACGAAGACCAACATGATGCTTTTGTCGGAAGAAAGTAGCAGCGCATTTTCCCGAACAAAAGTGCGAATACGGACAATTTGTGACTATAACTGATTATTCTCACTGCAACACAATTATTATACTCGATGAAATCTACATATTTGTCCCGCAATATGCGTTTTAATATCACATGAAAAGTTTTACAAATCTCCCTCCGCGCCTAAATAGCCGTATCCAAATCTTTTCGACTTTGAATCGCCATACCGGCGAATTACAGAATTGTCGTTATAAATGTGGTCATCTTTCCATCTGGGGGTATTCTCCAATGTGATTCTCTTGGTAGATCATCTCATCTTCATATCAACGTACGTGCTGATTTCAAGGAAAAGTTAACAAAAGTCGTGCCAACGAGTGGTGACTCATGGTGAAATGACCTACATCGAAGTAGGTGAAAGGAGTTCCTCACGTCCGTAGTTTTATAAAAAGCTTAGTACTAACGTTTCAACAATAGTTCGATTGTAGAAATTGTAATCACGCTTTCCTGCTCACTTGCGTCCAAATTTAAACAGAAGCAGGTTTCCACTTTCATGACATCGACTTTCATTATATTCTACCTTCCATTTACCGAAGTCAAGTAGAATGCCATTGTGCTTCATTTTTCTATTAATCCCTATGCCACTGAACTACCGCACATTCCTTGCTAACTTCTTTGGGAGATTTGAACAAAAAATCTACAGGCAACAGAATTCTAAGATATTAGGAACCGCAACATGTCACAAAATTTCAACTTCAATAGATAAAACATAATTTTCTACTAGAAGATAACAGAGATATTCACGGTCTACCGATTACACGCAGCCAACCACTCCTCTTAGATATAGTTGGAAACGTCATCAGAACAAAGTTAACCCGAGCGGGAGAATAACGTTGGGCTTGGATGCCACACACCCCAATCGAACTTTTTATTGAGGGTAGCATACTTGTTAAGCCTTAGGGGTTCAAACAAACAGAAATCCTACATAACATCACTCGGTTCAGATAGGACTACTATTGAGGTGATGCGTCGAAAACTTTGAGACATTTGGGAAAACGGATTGCTGGCAAACGTCCAAGAAGGAATCTATAGCGACAGAACCAGTTTCTGTCCAAAAGTTGGATGGGTTCATGACGTATCTCCACAACTTCGATTACCAGAAATCTTTTTGATCGATTGGTGGCTAACTGTTGATACAGGGAGGCATGACCAACCTCGGCGATGCCACAATCATTAGGACTGTTGGAAAATTTCACCTTTCCACACTTCCTTATCCTGAAGGGAAGCTGGAATTTCCGGGTTTTTCTCACACTAAATATAATGCTACTTTTTTGCTTCGTACCGAACCTATGATACTGTAGTGTATCTAAACGCCATATACAATTCGAAGGTGATAACGAAATCAAAAGGTGATGAAAAATGAAGACAACTGACTCACGGTGGCTCGTGAAGGTGCGTCGTTTAGAGTTCCCCCACACAAAATGTAGTATCCGATTGATACAGTCTGTCGTGTAGTTCCCAAGTAAGGTTGGAAGTCAGAACGAAGGTAATTCGGTCGAGAGATGAATTCGGAAATGCGCTGAAATAAATTAGGATCCGGTTGGCCGTTAATTCGCCCAAAATCCGTACACACTTAACACAGGACGCAGAGAGAGAACACAGGGCTGGCGACCTTGGAAGTGTAATTTTGTATTGTTAATTGAATCAACTCACGTGATTTAAACAAGTGTACATGTGAATTTGAGGGTGAAAAAAGTGAAAAACAATGGAAATTATGCAGTACAAAAATGCTGTACAAAACGCTACAGAACTCACCTCTAGGGCCTTAGTTAGGTCATGAAAACGCTCGAAATGAAGATGAATAACATTACTCGGAGTAGTCTGCAAAACGAACAGGAGGTTTGTGTGGCCGTCCGCAACGTTTTTGTGGTGGAGGGAGATAAGAGAATTGCACGCCCTCAGCGAGAGTAATGGAGTCTGAAAGTTTTTGCGGGGTTTGTGGTACGGATTGGTTCTGAAAAGGTGGATAGGAGGAGGAGGTAGCCACAGCCAGAGGAGGAGAAGGAGGAGGCAAATCTGCACGGTTCACATAGGCCACTTTTAGGCGGTCGGCACTTACTAAATCTCGAGTGCCGTTACGGCTGATGATGAAATACTTATCTTTGCGTTCAAGCACTCTAAACGGACCGTCATAAGGCGGCTGCTGGGACTTCATTTGTGCGTCAACTCTGATGAACACGGAGGGGCACGTGCGCAAGTTTTCGTGTACTTGATTCCGCCTTGGAGTGGTCCTCGTTGGGGTTGGCTTTAACCTACTCATGTGCAGTTTCAGACGTGCGACATATGACGTGGGTGTATCTCTCCAGTGGTTCTAGCATCGGTAACCATTTCACATGGCAAGCGTAAGGTGATGTCATAGACGAGTTCAGTCGGGGTGCAGCCAATGTCTTCTTTGACGGTGGTACAGATGCCAAGCAGAATGAATGGTAGGTTTTCCGACCAGTTTGAGTCAGATGTCGTAGCAAGGATAGCAGCTTTAATATGACGATGAGGATGTTCCACTAGGCCGTTGGATGCTGGGTGGTAGGCGGTTGTACGGAAGTGTTCACAGCCAAGTAAGTGCTGCAGGTCGCGAAACAGCGTGGATGTGAACTGGAAACCGCGGTCAGTAGTGGTGGAGGCAGGTACGCCGAAAGAAGATATCCAAATCTCCACAAACGTCCGTGCGATGTTCTCGGCTGAGATGTCGCTTATGGGCGTTGCTTGCGGCCATCGTGTGAAACGATCAACGCACGTCAACAAATGTGGTAAACCGTTCAAAAGTGGAAGTGGGTCTACAATGTCAGTGTGGACGTGTCTGAAGCGGGCGTCAGGTACACTGGAAGTGCCAGGTGTGGTGAGAGTGTGGTGATGTACCTTACTTCGCTGGCAGGACAAACAATATCTGGCCCATTCACGTATGTCCTTGCGCATGTTTGGCCAGACAAAACGGTCAGTGATTAGCCTGACAGTGGAACTGATTGAAAATATTTCGCCGGTAATTAGTGGAGACGTAGGGTCGAGGTTGACCGGTCGGGATGTCACAGTATGTTTTGGAGTCGCATTGCAGGAGCGGTGGTTGAACGAACTTCAGAGACTTGTGAGAGCGCAATTGACTGAATTCTTCGTCGTTTTGTTGTGCCGCCGTCATGGCTTCTAAGTCGATGGGAAATGTTGATAGGTGATGAATGTGTGCGCGAGATAAGGCAACTGCGACCAGGTTGCTAGAAACATCTATGTGGCGGATGTCCGTAGTGAACTGTGGAAGAAAGTCTAACTAACGGGTTTCACTCGGGGAGTATCTGTCTGGAGAAGTGTTCACAGCGTGTGTCAACGGCTTGAGGTCAATAAGGATGGTAAACTGACGTCTTTCCAACAGATGTCAAAAATACTTGACGGCAAGGTATATAGCTAGCAATTCTCTGTAAAAATGCTGTACAGAACGCAACAACACAAACTGAATGGTACAGAAAATCGCCCTACTTTTCCAACTGCATGCCGGTACTAACACTGTTCCAAAATGAATCACCTTATTATCTGGGTTTAGATGACATTGCTATGCCCACAGTCACGTGGCCAGGTACCCGAACTACCAACAACGACACACTCGGCTCAGCATTGAAGCAACGAAAGATGAAGCCAGTGAGAATATGGCTGGGATGAATATAATATCGCACGAAGCCATGTGGGAAGAAAACTTCTTATCCATTTGTAAGATCATTGAGTAGATTGCTGAACAATGTCTACTAAATATGTTGATGCCCCGAAAAGTTACGGAATTTGAAAGAGTTACGATAGGCAAAGCATTGGACTGACAGCAGATGCCGCAGTGAAATCACATTCGACGCCCCTAAAATTCTAAACTCCTTGCGACATGAGTTGCCTTACCAGTACCACGGCGCCGGTTCACATTATCTTGTGAATGTGAACTTACTACAAACCACTAGCATCAAAGTTAGTCTGTTGGCGTAGGTATCGCAGTTTTGCTCGTAGGTGTGCAATGAATCCGCGCCATATATACTACCGTAGGCTACATTTGCTAGGATAACAATGTTTTATCTACTACCGTTGGCAACGCCGCTCAACCGGTATGATGGTTGTTTGCAATCTGAAGGTCGACTTGAATTCATGTCAACATTCGCCCCCTCTGGCAACTGCCGTGCGGTTGTGCTTGAGTTTCTCTCACGTCTAGCTTCCTAGTGCCCTTAATCATTGCGTTGAAGTCCGCTTGTGAATGGTGAGTAAATAAATAAATAAATAAATAAATAAATAAATAAATAAATAAATAAATAAAGTTTGTTTGCAGATCCACCGTCTTCTCACTGTGACTTCCGATCCTCATTAATATAGGGCTGGGGAAACCTCGGGTGTACGAACCTCGGAACAAGCATCATGATAATGCTCACAAATATTCAGTATGCTCAGAATATTTAAGATGACCAGTATCCGGAGAGAAAGGTTGTTTCAGAATTGTTTTGGAATGCTGAGGCGTGATCAGAGCTGCGACGTCGTTCGTAGTACAACGGATATAACAACTTTGGGCTATTGGTTTGTATAGCATCGTCGGGCGCCTGTGCAAACAAAGAGGAGATCAGTTGTGTGAATAAATCTGTATTCTGATGTAAGGTCACTTCAGTCAATTTGAACAAAATGCAAAAGTGATGTGAGAGTTTTGCTGTACAAAAGTATCACATAATTGACAGACAAACGAATGAAGTACTGATACACAGGTCGTGGTGGACGCATGAGTAAAACAAGAAAAAAAATGAAGAAGATTAGGAAGAATGGAGGGAGGAGGAAAACTGGAAATAAACGATCGTATTACTTGCCTTACAAACGAATTCCAAAAACTAAAGTGTATCAGCAAATAACACCATTCACTGAGATCACTTGTTTTAGTGTATACAGAAATACGCATAACTGAGTTGGAAGGAGAGGCTTGAAACAAGAGATCAGCACTCATTACAACAGTTATTCGCGGCTGGTCAATAAAATTCATTTCACCCCCACCTTCAAAGTGCAAACGTGAATTCGCAAGTTGTTTTTGATTGTTTTATTGAAAACACGGGAGGTAATGCTACCTCTAGTGAGCACTGTAATTAGGTAATAATCATTTGGGGAAATCGATCAGGGGCATAAAAAACATAAGGTTAATGCGAGTGAACTGTGATTACAAATTGGTCTGTTCTGCAGTTCACCTAGTTCCACTCATGTTGACTTACCGTAGTAATGAGCTACCAATATGATCGTATCTATTTTAAGGGCGATGAATCAAGTGAACACAGTGACTTTTATCGGTGGAGTAGACGAGTTAAAATAAAGTATAGATGTTTTGTTTATAAAAGTTCTGTCATAGAAGCACAAGTTTGTCGGTACACTCTTGTCTTGGTGGGCTGGGCGTATGACCTCAGTTAGTCTTGAACAAGTAGATGCTAAGAACTTAGTAGAACCACTTGGCCAACACTGGCCGCTACAAAGTTAAGTGCAAGTCAACAATTCAGCTGTCTGTGTATGAACCAACTGGAGTTTGAGGGCGTGGTTTTATTGTAACTCAACCACATGAACCCTTTCAATAATTAAACCACTAATAGTCGTAGTGTAAATCAATTTCAAGCTTTGTCAGCTGTTGTAATTAGAATTGAACTATATAGGATAACGATCGAACGTATAAGAATCGCAAAACATAATTAAACACAACAATACAGAACGTATACTGTCGAATCGTACGTATCAATCAATTGTACAGGATAGTGAAATAGTAAAACAATTACATAAGAGAAGAAGACAAAGCATGTAAGTCGTGTTCATCACATCAGCCTATGATTCAAGTACTAACAGAGGGGAGATATCTAACGGAATCAGTTGAAGATTACTGAGACGATTTCCAATAATTTAAAACTTGCCTTGCCGTATATGGATCTATGTCCATAGGCTGAGGGTTATGATGACCAGGTTGAATGATTTTGTAACGGGCGCCGCGAACATGTGAACAAAACTTGAGAAGTAGTACATAACTGTGATGATCATCACTAAACCTACTCTTTTTTATTGTTGTTTTATCGCATTGTTGACAATAAGCTGTACAATTGCGCTCGCGATGAAGATACATGGTTTGATGCGTTCGGGTGTTATTACTACTATGCCGAAACTAGCTCTACAGTTCACCTAAGTCAAATACTTCATTCCTGCATTTATGCACCTACCGCACACTTTCAGACTGCTCTTGCGGGTTATCGGTACACTTCATCTCACTGCGCTGGTCGTGAGCATGAATATTTAGTGAACGTTCGGAATATCTACACTGGACGAATTCATCAGGTAAATCAGACTTGCATTGATCTTCATAATCAGGGCCACGGTAGAATGACAAAGCATCATATTGTACCTGGTATCTGTTGAATACATATAAAATTCTTTTAGTTAACGCAAGTATGAGCCAAATCTACTTGGATCATTAATTTTGTAAAGTTATTTAGGCGTAAGTTTTTTGTCTGAACTGTTCTTGCCTATTGTTGTCGCTATTATCACCTGTCTATAAAATGCATGAACAGGTTTTTGACTTTCTAGATGCTTCTCTCAGTTTATTTTCTGCTCTGGTTCGCACAGATGGAGCTGATTAAAATTTCCATGCTATCGGTGTGAATTCATTTCACTGTCACAGTGCTCCTGTGAGCAATAGTTTTCATGTACAAATACTGGTATTTGTTTCTAATCGAAGATTCATTTTTTCTACGTCTATGCTTCAGTTATTCAATCGGTCAGTCATTTAACATTAACAGTACCGCTATACTCTCTTCACCTCCGATAAAATGAACTGCATCGGATCTAATGATGATAGGGGGTCGCGACTCTCAGTTTCACATGGCCATCTTGAGTAATGTTTGAGGGATCAAAATGGCACGTAATGCCATACTTGCTTCTAATGGCACCATTTCAAGCGTACGGGCCTTAAAGTGAACAAGTTACTCTAATGACCACTTCAAATGTCCCTTCAATCTATGTGAGATGTCCTACTGAATATAGACAACGTGCACCCATCTCTGGAACCGTTACGGAAACAGTTAATGTCAATTTAAAGCTCTCACTTGTAAAGTCTGCACAAACGTTCCTCACGTGGAAAGCGTTGGTGGACGCTCAATACATATTCTCGGACGGAGAGGGGATAGAACTGGTCTCCCTCAATGAGTGCCTGGCTCTTGCCTGTCCCAGACTTGCTGAGGCATTAAAAGCAGCGACGTTGTCTAAGTTGGCGACAAAATGACCTGTTATCACCCCGGTCGAACTGGGGTCATTCAAACGACGGAGTCACACTGCTGGATCGCGATGTCAGAAATTGAAAGCAAAACCAACGTATCGCTTGCGCGTGTTAGAAGCAGCCGTGATGCGGATAATTACTTGGACAGCAAACTTGTTACAAAAGCTCCACTGCCTCGAATGATATACAGGTAGGGGACGTTGGCCACCTTTCAAAACAACTGCTCCTAGAAGTGTTTAGCCAAACAGCATGGGAGAAACCGCACCTCCGCGATATTTGTGAGAGGGAACAGGGTCTTGTGATGTGCGATGTCAGACTGGCATGTTTTCTGGAAATTACAACGGAAGGAGATACATATATGGAAACAGCTGATACAGAGTATGCACTATCCCAGCTTTTGGTGGCACCTGTGGGTTTCGTGTAGAAAGCTGTAATAGCTATGAAGGTTTGGTGCTGGATTTGTTGTTCGGTCAGCACGTTTGTCGTTCTGTTTGACATGATATGAAGCGTTGAGTTTGTTGGTGCATGTATGGCTTCTTGAAAGAGTCCGATACTGGATTTGGTTTGTAGACGACCTTCAGGTGCTTCGCGTTCTCCGGAAGTCCATGCGTCGCAAATAAACGGAAAGTGTCATCAATGAGACGTCAATATCTATGGTGAAGAGTAAATTACATCATCTACTGTTTACGATTAAACCGTTTGTCTTTAGAAAGAACGTTTCGAAATGCATGACGCTTCTGGTCCATAGCTGCATGCGGACTGACTGTACCGAGGTGGCAACTCAGGCAATTAAATCAGCCTGAATGGAGTACCGAAATGTGGGCCATAATCCAATGTGTAACAAACCATATTGAATCGTTCGCTAACACTTACAGTACCAAAAAAGCCACACGCAATATATCCATTTAACGAAAGTATTTGTCAAAATTGTGGGAGAGGTTCACAACACAATACCGCAGTCTCGGTTGCCAGATAACTGTTTGATCGATTGGTGGTAAACTGTTGGTACAGCGAGGCATGACCAGCCCAGACGAGACCACAGTCTTAAGGATCGGTGGCAATTCTCCTCACGTCAACATTCAGCAATCTCGAAGAATGTCGGAAATTCATAATAGGAACGCGCCATCAACCGTCACTGTTGGAGAACGAGGTGTACAAGCCACATTTTGAGAAATTAGATTACTATTGAACCGTTCGCTTACGATTAGGTTTCGCACTGAGTTACGCTTGATTCGGCGGTTTAATTAATACCATTGTAAATATCCAACGACAGGAAAGAATATTCATCTTCAAAACGGCCAACCAGAAATCGCTCGTGAGGACTGAATTTTGTGCGGAACTAATTCGATAAATATAGATGGAATTTAAATCTCTCAATTTCAATGTGAAAGATTTCCAAAAATTGGATAACGAACGTGCTGGTGCAACAAAATGAATAACTAAGTACCACTGAGTGATCGGGAACCAGAGAACAAAATTGAGCTCACGGAAACAAATGGTCATTGGTCTGTTTAACTTTTCCGAGAACCCTATCAGTAGTAGAACCCCACCTGAACCGAGTAGTGTTTTACGGGATTTCTGTTTGTTTGAGCCCCTAAGACTTAGTGTGTACATAACCCTCAATAATATGGGAGGTTACGGTATGTGGTGTCAAAATCCAACCCTATATTTCCGTTTGGGTCACCCTTGCTCTGATGACGTTTCTGGTGACATCTTAGAGGAACAGCCGGCCTTAAAGACAGAAGAGACAGATCCGCGACTTACACTACTCGAGCTCCACAAGAGACACCGTACATTCGTGGAGTCCAAATACGCCTCCACGACCGCAACCAGATTTAATGCTGCTTCAACGAATAAAATCAGCCGTTCTGTTGAACAGCCGGTCTTTAGAACGCATACCTTCAGTCTGAACTTTGTTCAGTCTTCATAGCAGGCTCTCAGCTCGTCGGTTCTTGGAGCCAGCCTCAATATATCTTTGCGGCTGTCTACTTCTAACTAATGTGTGCAAACTTCAGCCTTCCAAACTTTTACAAAATGCGCAACCAGCTCTAATCATATGATTAAAAATGCGTCAACCGTTACTTCTTTTTGTTTTGTTTTCGTCTCACTAAGACATTATTTACATTCTTTTGAAACCTAGTATTCAGTTTATCATGCCTTAGACTCACTAGAGACCATATTGTAGTGCTTTCAACAAAACATTGACTAGTACTCGATCGATGATAGCGTAGAGTTAGTGAAAGTGAAGTGTTGAAGCCAACTTGTAGAATACAATTCATTATCAAGCAAACAGTTGCTGGACAATGAAGTATCAGGTCTAGACAATTTCACTGGTGATTATTTACATCACTGCTGTCAGGAAATCTACACACTGTATAACATGAACACTACGACTTAATTGGCTAATCGAAATCTGGCCAATAGAACGCTTCAACGTGACCATCACCATAAGACAATAAAAGCCTCATCAAAGATAGGATTGATGTAAATTATCTTGGAAAATGTCGTCAACAACTACGTTTGTCCTCGCTGTTCTTCTGTTAAATCAGATATCCGCAATTTATCTCCCAGGTTAGTTTTAACAGTCATTTGAGTAGAGGTCAGACGATTCAGCTTGTGAAACATTGGATGGATAATTTTCAAGTTTGACATTTACTTTGTAATATATGTAGGGGGAAATTTGAAGAAGCTTGCGAAATGTAAGGCATAACTAGAACAGATGTTTATGAAATTTCAATGTGTAGGTAAGTGTACCTCTAGGTAGCTTACAAATTATTGGTCAGAAAACTATAATGCAACGACTTGCGGCAGTTATCTAGCTACCTGAGATATTGTGCCAACTTAACGTGGTAGCCTGTCCAACACTGCTGTCCGGATGGCGATATAAACTAAAAATGTTGCCCTACCATTTGGAAGCTTTGTAATTCACATTACATCTTGTGGAATATACTAGCTGCATTTTATCAAATACACCTAACCTTGAAGTGTAGTTAATTCGCGAAATATGGCGGATTTACGACTGATACATACAAAATGCTAACAAATGTTAATATCCACCAGATCAAATACATAGTGACACAAATAACTTTCTATATGAACTGTGGAAAACCATTTGGTTACAGCTCTTGCTCTGATAAACCCAAGAAATGTATGTTGTCTGTTAACTTAACTGACAATGGCACTTTAGCCATATCTCTCGAAGGACGACATTAACAAGTAACAAAGTCAGTATGGTGCATTATGCTTCAGATTTAATGAGTCAACATTCGTCAAAACTATGCCGTTATGATCAGTATTTTTTCCGGATGACTTCGAAATGTTTTCCGGAGCTAAAAGCATATCCGTCCCGCTGTTCTTCCGAAATTGTTGACGTGCTGCTAATTAGGTAGTTCGTAGTTCGGTATGATTTAGAAGGAAAGTGAACAAACATTATCATCAATACCGTTAGCATCCAAAAGCAAGGGAATCAGACACGGTTAAGATTGAACATTACCCACAACTGATTGCCGGTGTCGCATTTAGATAGACTTTCTAGCTGACCTTTTTCGACAAGAAGAACTAGGCTTAAGTTTCACTCTAATTAGGGATCATCGGCAGTGCATATCCGTCGGGACTAGAAATCCGACCTCGTTTTCATCAGCCAACCGTGTGTACCGCTGCGCCATCGACCTCACATTCGGCATGGCCGAATTATCATGTGTGAACGCTCGATCACTTTCGCTTGTTAGTAATGATCAGGCTGCCCGATCGCCTCTATAGGAGACACACTGTCTAGCGCTTATTTTCGACTGGAATGTCTATGGGAGTGAGACAGCTGCGATCAGTTATGAGTGATGTTCAATCTACATGAAAAACCATACTCCCCTATTACTCATCAGTAATGTTTAAGATTCTTGATTAGAGTGAACATAGATAGTCCAAAAGTGATCAAACCATTTTCAAATAAGTGGCGGTTGGACAAACACCTCATATTTTAGGACAGAATGCTCCTGGCATTCGAATTTTTTCGTTTGTTTCATTTGCCTTTGAATAAGGCATGATACTGTCAGTTTTGTTAAAACCTCTCAATCACATATGTATTGTAGCCATGTACTCATTTTCTGTAGTGTACCAACTAATTCCATCACATTGTGATGATAATCTGTTTATCGTAGGCAATTAAATGCCCCTGCATCACTGTAAAGTATATTAATAAAAATGCATGTTGCTTGTAAGAAATATTTCGTTGCGTGCAATTCCTCAATGCAAGTTTGTAAATGCATCAACCATTTACATCTAGTTTGTATTTCCAATCTAACTATGGGCAGTTGTTATTGGTAAGCACTGTTAATATATTACCCGCATGCAATCAGTGATTTCTTCAAGCAGAGTAAAAGGTTCTGGTGTGTGAATGAATTTCGGTTGATAAGTGTGGTTTCAAAACGATCACGTCATCCTCAAAGCTCACCACATGTATTCAGTCGTAGTTAGCATAAAAGTGAATTGTATGTCTTGCGTACAATATATACGTATGAGCAAAAAGGAGATCACGTTTAACATTCAGTCAGCGATGCATTCATTAACCAGGGGGACTTTCACATTTTAAGAAAAACCACCTAATTCGAAGTCAATGCATAGATGTCCACCAAGCAATAGAAACATATCTGTTCATTAGTCAATTTTCGAACAACACGCTAGGAGAAATTACAAATTTCTCTAACATTCGGAAGCATGGATTTATCAGTGGTCTAAAATTTTGAGTGAACGCTAATTGGACAGCACAAACATCTGCCCGGTTGGCCAAAATGATTTTTAACTTTGATTCACTGGTTTTCTTGAGTACATTTCTAATTACGTAGATGTTTTGATGAAATCAATTTTGTAATCAGAACACAGTTATTGGTAACCTTATGGTAAAACTTAATCTCATACCCTGAGGTTACCTTTATTTCTGCTGTTATAATTTTGTGCTTCCACCAGTCACTGGGTTTACATATAAACCAAATTATTTTTCAAATGTCTAACTTTTTAGAGGATGTTGTAAAGGTAAAATGTAGGTTGTTCTGATACAATTCCTTTTAACAACAGTGTAACAGTTTCTCACAGTTTAGATGTAGATCATGCAATTGTATTGCCTCATTGTTTATTTGGTTTGCCCTGGTTACATCAAGTGCACGACTCATTACTCTTTCGCTGTTCATACTTACCTCTCATGTTCTAACGCTGATCACAGCATAATACCGGTAGTATTGATGGATGACTGGGAACCCTCATCAACATAAACTACAGGCCAATCCCACTTCATTGTATATCCGAAGTGGTAAAAGAGGTGCACTGGAGGTACTTTCTAGTAAGAACGTACATTAACTCTAATGATTCCATCTAAAAAGGCTAGCTGTA
>LUCH01005182.1:40049-52927 GCA_013368495.1 Paragonimus heterotremus | reverse complement strand
GGGTTCATAGAAATCTGGAGAGAAACAGAGAGGGACATTAACTATTAACTTTGTTTCTTTGAGATACGGTTTAGGTCAACACTTTGCCACTTGTAAGTGGGATAAGTGAATTAAAAATTTCCAACCGAAAGATCTTAGAAAAACAAATCTGTGCCGAACATATCAGATGCCAAACAAAACTATATAACTAAGTTGAAAATAAGCTTCAGGACAGTCGTCAATTTCCACAGTCGCATGCGCCTGGAAATGGGCACGGTGAGTTCACGCAGACGGTGAAATAATTTTCAGAAACAACAACTCTCCTATGACGGCCAAATGGAGGGAACTCGCGAAAAGATGGGACTCACTCCATCGTCAAGATAAATGAATCATTGTTTATGAAAAAAGTACCCCCGTGGGTTTCACTTCCCGAAGGCGTGAGTAGTTGGTGGCATAGAAGGAGAGACACGGAAGGCGCCCTTGGTGGTCTGCCCTGGGAACATAGAAAATACAGCTACCTCATTACCCATCATCCGAAGACATGTCCGAGTAGTCCGGTTACATTATTTGATTCTTTCGCTTTCAACCGAACATCATAATAATCACGGACGAATGGAGAGCCTACAGATCTTTGAGTGGAATAGCTCATTGGAGCACTGGACGATCAATTACTCAGCGTTGTCCACACACAAAATATAGAAAATATTTGGCCCTCCCCCAAGAAGCATTTTTGCGCCGTATCCAGATCAAACGAACGGCGGTTCCAGTCACACCCTCAGGAGATAATTTGACGAAAACGAAACGCTGAAAACGTGATTGACAAACTGCTGTTCACCGTGTCTCATGCGGAAATGCTGTGAATTATATGATAAACGTCGGCAATATTGCACGCTTTTGTTATTCTGAGCTCACGTTGGTGGCTGCCGCGTTCAGTTGACCCAAGCTCTGATCAACGCCTACGTATGCCGCATGTATCCATGCCAGTAGCTGCTCCGTCCAGTTGACTTAAGCTATGACCAATGCTGATAAGAAGAACACGGGAAAACTCAGAATGAACTTTATTTGGACTGTTTAGGATAAGTTATGTTGACCTCCTTCGGTTCTGGCGAAAAATGAGATAACATACTGGCAGCCGTCAGTGAAGTACGCAGCGGGCGAAAACATAGACCAACAATCATCGGAATCATAAGCGTCCATGATATGAAGGTAGGTTGGTTGTAACTGAAATGCTAGAAGTTAGGTCAATGTTTTCATCGGATACCTAACGAGCATCGAAGTTGGTCACTATCTGTCAGCGAAGTGAGCGTTGACTCGCGTACACATGGCAAGCTGCAATCAAGCATAGTCAATAAGTACTAAACAATACAATACGCACACTGTTGATGATAGAGTGGGACGTGCTGCTCACGTTTACACCATACCGCAGTTAAAAGCAACCACGTGATAACGTAGACCGTTTTCCATCGGAAATACTACCAGTGGAATAGATGAACATATAACTCACATGTGTAACCAACCAACAAACGTGGCGACATAGCTTACATTAGGACTTAATGTTATATTTTACGCACAATGCAATGCAACCGCATCGTGGTCGAAAATTGCAACTTCAATTATATCTCCAAAACCACGCGAATCCGAGCGTTTGTCCGCCACGAAAATTCTGCTGGAAACATCTTCAAAACGTACAATAGATTAGGAGAATTAATATGAGGCTTTTTTCGAGAAAATGATGACGCATTTTCATCAAAAAATGTGCCAATGTGAACGGTTTCTAGGTATAGCTGATTTTTTTTCCTTGCAACAAAACCACTATACTCTGTAAAATCTATATAATTCTCCGGTAATATGCACTTTAATATTCCATGAAAAATTTGAAAGATCTCTCTTTGTGCCCAAACGGCCGTTTCCCACTGGTTTCGGCCTTGGAGAATCATATCGGGGAAGTACTCGTTTGCCAATCACATCAAAACACTGAAGTGTCACTTCCAAAATTCTCTCACTCACGCGGAAGTTTAAGAATGTTCTCTTCAAGTGCATGCGTCGCTCGACAGAATGTAATCTTCCAGCGCGAACTCTGCAGCTTTAGGCTACGACAACCTTCTACCAACCCTATTCGGTACTGTCAGCTATGTTTGAGCTACGAGTGTCATCTGTACTTTCTTTGTTTCCTACGTTTGTATGTACATGAACATCCGTTTGTTCGAGTAGAGATACCAACAATCGCCCCGCGCACTCAAACCAGCGACCCCGCTGCGTGCACGCTTGCCGCTCCGCTCTGTTATCGTTTCGTATTGGTGTCCGTTTACTCTGACGTCGACCTCGCAGGTTGACAATATACTCTTCGGTTACTCGTTGTACTATTCTCAACTGGTTATCTTCAGTTCGTTCAATCCTATAATGTGGTGAGCCCGCGTAAGTTGTATATAGTCGTGTACATTCGATTTTGGTATTTCCTCCCACTTATGTCACCTTTCGGGTGCGTATAGTTTGCGCGTATATATTTATTTAGATTTCGTACCGTTCCCATCCACTCTATCGCCATGAACATTAGCTGTGTATGTTCGTCTTTCTTAACACCGATCACAACCGTTCCTGCCTTCGGACACCTTGATTCAGAGTTGTGATTCACCGTATTGGAAATAGGGTTTAACAACCGGCGTATGACAAGCGATGCGGACAATTTCTCTCAGCTTATAACCCGCATCCCTGAGATATGTTAAACCCAGTTAGCGATATCTTAGGAGGTTCAGCTATCAGTCGGCTGAGCGAACAATTCTTAAAAAACACAGCCGCCCGACAAAATGCGTCTGGAAAAACAGTTCCAGCAATTACGGTTGGGGAACAAGAAACCACTGGTTCCCCTTCAAAAAAAGGCGACAGGCAGCAGGTGAGTCGCAGAGGCCCGAGTCTTTCTTGTAAGAGTTGTGGCTGCAGCAACTGCCTGAGTATACACAAGGGGTATTTTTCATTTTACCCGCAAGTCCGTTAGGTGATCTGGCGGCTTCGGCCGACGCAGTACATGAACCTCTTCCAGGCACGACGCCCTTATCGTTAGTAGAACAGATATTTACCTCCAGCAGTTCCGCGCAAGGCACTTGAATGTCTTGAACGCAACCATGTAGAAACAAGCGCCCAGATAGCTCAGTTTTCACATGAGCTTGCGGATCTTCGTGCCAACAACTAACTTGCTAGGTCACAACCAAAATTTCTTTGGACGCCTGCTTGATCGCCGCCCGAGCTGAAGTCTAGCGATCTTTGTTGTTACCATGAGACCTACGAGGATAACGCTAAACGATGCCGATCACCATATGCCCGTCGTTGTAACAAAAGTTTAAACTAGCAGGCCGGCGTGTTTTGGCGAAGACAGCCACAGGCCAGTCACGCAAAATTTGTCTTTTATTTTCGAAGGATTTCACCTCTAAAATGCACTTCCTAATCGAT
This sequence comes from Paragonimus heterotremus, assembly GCA_013368495.1. NCBI lineage: Eukaryota > Metazoa > Platyhelminthes > Trematoda > Plagiorchiida > Troglotrematidae > Paragonimus > Paragonimus heterotremus. Next base: position 49,504 of record LUCH01005182.1, on the reverse strand, counting down.
ACAGAAGCGGAGGTTAGTGTCATCTCACATTCGGCAACGGATGCACGATCAGAATCCGACACTACACTCCGAACAGCAAACGGTATGCCCATTAGATCCTTCGTCCGTCTCCTGTTGAGTTTAGGCTTTGGTCTTCGGCGCGATTTTGCCGGGATTTTCTTGTAACTGATATATCTTTTCTTATTATTAGGATCGATTTCCTCTGACATTTCCATTTACTGGTCGATGCACGTCGATCGCGCCTGACTGATACTTTGACAAGACTCAATGTTCGGGGTGAGCCGTCACATTCGGCCGTGATCAGTCCAATGCTAGCCTATCCCGTATTTGGGAAACTTTTATCCGAATCCCTTTAACTGTTCCGCCTCGCTAGCGAACCACCGGTTGTGACAACGGACGTCGCACGTCACATTGTCACGCGGGGGCCGCCAGATCGAATTCGTTCACGCCGCTTAGCCCCCGATAAGCTAAAAATTGATCGAGTCGAATTTGAGCATATGCTTAAACTTGGCATTATCCGTTCTTATAATTGCCCATGGGCTTCGCCGTTGCACATGATGCCCGAAAAGACTGACGGCGACTGAAGCTCATGTGGCGACTGTCGAGCATTGAGCAACAGGACTATTCCTGATAGTTACCCAATCCCGCACATTCACGACTTGATGACACACCTATCAGGAACTCGGACATTTACAATAGTAGACCCAGTGCAGGTGTACGAACAGAGTCCTGTAGCCCTCAAAGACATCGCAGAGACAGCGGTCATAACACCGTCCGGATTTTCGAATTTTTACGTATGTCGTTCGGCCTGAGCAACGCTGCCCAGAATTTCCAACGTTTTATTCACGGCGTGTGCCGTGGACAGGACGGTGTGTATCCGTACTTGGATGTCATCTTGGTCGCTAGCCCCTCACACGATGACCATTGGGAAAACTTTAGTCCGTTTTCCGTCCATTCTTCGCATCATGGAGTGACTATACACCTAGCTAAGTGCCCGTTTGGGACGCCCAGTGTAACCTTCCTAGGTTACAGTATATCCACGAGCGGGATCGAACATCTCCCCGACAAAGTACAAGCAATAGTGGACTACCCGGAGCTCACATCATTCAAGCAACTTCGCCGTTTTGATGGTCTTGTAAATTTTTATCGACGTTTTAATCCAAATTGTGCACACTTAGTGAAACCGCTCACCAGCCTGCTCAGAGGCACGGTTCGCTCATTTTCGTTTACAACGACGGCAAAAAGGCCTTCGCTAACTTAAAAACAGTCGTCTTCAATATATCATCGTTGTCACATCATGACCCGTCCGCCTCTTTAGCGCTGACTGTGGATGCCTCAGACGTGGCTGTAGGAGTAGTCCTGCAACAGCAGCTCGGCGACGACTGGTGCCCATTAGCCTTTTTCTCTAAACGTTTGCAGCCCGCTTATTCGCCATATAGTGCTTTCGGAAAGGGACTGTTGACGGTATTTCTCAGCATCCACCATCTTCAACGTCCTTGAAGACCGAGGCTTCATTGTCTTCACAGATCTTAAGCCGCCAACGTGCCTCCTGCGTTCGACAACCGACAGGTACTCCCCTAAAGAGAACCGACATCTGGATTATATCGCTCAGTTTACAACCGATATCCGTTAAATTTCAGGTGTTGCGAACCCGGTCGCCGAGGCTTTCTCGCGCGTCAACGTTACAACGAACACGGCAGACAGCTCAGTCGATATGGCAGCAATCACAGCTGCATAGGACAACGACCCGGAGATAGAACAACTTCGTCGATCCAGTTCTATTAAGCTAGAGGGCATTTCCATGAATTCATCCGAAGGGATGATTATTTCTCACACTTCACAAGGCACCACACACCCGGTTATTCCACTAGCTTTCCGCCGCAAAAATGTCGACACGTTGCACAACATGTTTCACCCAGGCATAAGTTCAACAGTCCAAGTGATCACCGAGCGCTTTGTCTGGCTTAATGTGAATCGGGACGTCCGCACATGGGCCTAAGCGTGCGTACAATACCAACGGTCTAAAATTTATCGTCACACGCGTACCCCAGTAGAGAGTTTCGCAGCCCCCGATGGGCGTTCCTGTCACGTACACGCTGACCTGGTAGGACACTTGACACCCTCAAGTGGGTGTACGTATATCTTACCATGCGTAGATAAATGTACACGTTGACCAGAAGCTATACTCATTACGAACTGCACATATGAAACCGTCGCAGGTGCACTCCTGGAACGTCGGGTTGCCAAGTTTGGTTGCCCCGCCGTAATGACCACTGATCGCCGGTCACATTTCGACATGGCCTTCACGTCATTTCTCAACTATAGGCTATAGTCGAACTTGCACAACAGCTCACCACCCGGCAGCCAAATGGTTAAATGAATGTTTCCATCGGCAGTTGAAAAGTTCGTTGTCCGCTAGCGACAATCCTTCGTATCAAGAGGTTCTTGTCTTGTAAGTATCTGAAACACGCTAAAGGCTGTCCCGCATACCACCACAGCCAGTTAGTATTTGGGTGATCCTTACGTTTACCCGGAAAAATGGTTGCCCCACGCGCAACGGGACCCATCAACTTCGCGGATTACGGCTAGCGGTTGGCCCAGTGTATGAAACGACTCCGACCGACCCCACCAAGGGAACAGACGTCTGCAACGTACATAGATCCTCGTCTGTCAACTTGTTCTCACGTCTTGGCGCATGCGGTTACTCCTCGACGACCTTTGCACCCGCCGTACACAGGCCCATTCCGCGTACTCAAGCGCTGCGATAAGACTTTTGTGTTGGAACGCAAGGGTAAACACGAGGTTTCCTCTATCGATATATTAAAACGAGCGTATCTCGAGGTACCTGATGTGAACATGGATTCGCGACCACCAACGTCTTCGAAGTTAGTGCATTGCCTAATGTTGGTACAGATCCGGTATCGGTCAAGACTCCGCCTGCCTCGACGGAGCCAAGTCTCCATAACAAACGTGATCGAGATTTGCGGAGGCCGGTGAGATTTGCAGACTATGTGGACGTCCGTCGTATCTAGTTTTTATTATTGTTCCATGTCCTTACCGAGTTAATTGTAAATGCTTTAACCTATAGCGAACGCTGTTAGCAAGATTTTTTCTTAAGAACAAAAAAATTGAAAAAAGGAAACGTTGCTTTCTCTTGGACACGATGAACGCAGAAGCGCAGGGAAGTTATCGTTTTCCATTAATAAGCATTAGATATTCCGGAAACTGAGACTAAACCGGTACGCCGCGTCCGCGCACCGCAAGAGTACGCTTGAAAGCTCGAAGTTTTCCAAGGGCCGCCTACGATGGACGCGAACAAGACAACGGTCCTACAAGGTCGATTACAACTGGCCAGTCCCCAAGTTCCCCGCTTGCTTGTGATTAATAGCTTTCCAAACCGTGCTCCATCGAACCACTTCCCATTATTCCCCTCCGTTCTTCCACCGGCTGTAGACGCAAACTGTGTGGTAGGAGTAAATTGGACCATTGATTCACGTGTCAACGGTTCCGGCTGACTGAAACACCCCGACGTCATCAAAGTCAACACTCTGGTTGTCTTTTAGAGGGAAGCTCTGTGGCGACCCTTTTCGGTGTTGTCGATTATGTTATAGCTACAAGTGCCATCTGTACTTTCTTTGTTTCCTACGTTTGTATGTACATGAACATCCGTTTGTTCGAGTAGAGATACCAACAATCGCCCGGCGCAATCAAACCAGCGACCCCACTGCGTGCACGCTTGCCGCTCCGCTCTGTTATCGTTTCGTATTGGTATCCGTTTACTCTGACGTCGACCTCGCAGGTTGACAATATACTCTTCGGTTACTCGTTGTACTATTCTCAACTGGTTATCTTCGGCTTGTTCACTCCTCCAGCCTCCTTCAACCCCGAGCGGTTGATGGTTTGTTGAGGAAATATTATTCAGTAATCTACAATGTGGTTCCGCCAAACTGGCAGACGGTTTTCCGGATCAGAAGCTCCCAATATCCAGTCTTGCAAGCTGACTTCTTTGTGCTCGACACTTAGTATTTTTCACTAGATATTAATCGACATAGTGCAATGGGACCACGTGCGGTTCATTCTTGCATCACTTAAGAGGCTGCCGTTGGTTCGGCGGTATCCCTCTGTAATTTGCCTGAGTGGACCCTTCGGACCGGCGTTCCTTCGGAGACATGGAAGGAGGCCACTGTCGCACTCACTCCTAAGGCAGCATCTCACGTAAGGTAATAGCGTGTCCGTTGCAAAGTGCCATCCTTAAGCATTTCTCTTCGACCAACCCTTATTCTTCTACTTAGAGTGGCTTTTCTTCTCGACCGGTCATGCACAACCAATACGCTACTCTTCGTGGATGGTTTGGCAGATACCAAAGACAATGACCTCATTTTTGATGCTATTGTAACAGGCAAGCCAGACGATCTGGCTCCGTGTACCAGTTACACTCGTAAACCAACTTTGAACAGCGTGGAGACATCGGGGGATAGCGTTCTTCTGAAGCAAGGATTCCAAAAATAGTCATGTGAAGGGAGACAATAGAAACAATCGTGAGCCAAAGGCTCAGTAAGACATGCACACGACTTACACAATCGAAAACAAAATTGGCGCCAACAACACGGCAGCACGATACGCTACACTATCTTCTTCGACCTTGCCAAAGCATTTGACTGTATTCCACACGGTCTTCGTGTACATAACCTTGAGGCTTATGGTTTTCGGGAAGAAGTTCTGCGTTGGATTACTCTGTTCGGTGATAACAGAACTTCAAGAGTAAAAACTGGTTCGGATCTTTCCTCTTCATCCCCGATCACCACTGAAGTTCCTCGAGGATTCGTACCCCATCCGCTGTTGTTTTTAATAGTCATCGATTACCTTCCCGGCCTTATTTCCAGCAGCACTCTCCTCTGTGCTCACGATTTAAAAATCTGGAATGCTTGCGATCTCAGTGCATTTCACATTGGCCCTGATTATATTAAGTGCTGGTCGGATGACTGAAGTCTTCCCCTGAACGACAGCAGGTATACATATGTCGCTCGGAGGGAAATCCGGGACCTGTCCGTGATACGTGGTGCACAAAGTTTTATGCGCATCGCGGAAGGTGGCCTTAAAAAGATCTGTGGGTTTGGCTGCCGATCGGCTTATTCCTTTCTTATCACCAATAAATGGCCGCCAAGAGCGGATTTGGAACTCTTGGGATGCTAAAAAGTGTCTCTCCCTTGACAGACAGTCATGCCTTTCAGTCGCTCTACGGGGTCTTTCTAAGACTACTGCTTGAGTATGCCAACCAGGTCACACACCGGTTAGGAGAGGGATGTAATCGCCCTAGAATGTGTTCAGCGAGTAGCCACTGAACTAGTCACTGGCTTGCGGCATTCCTCCTACCATCCTCGTCGTAACATCCATGATTTTTACCCACCTGAATTTCAAAGACTGCGGTGACTTAATCCCAGTGCTTGATAACTATCGACGGTGTCACGATAATAACCTCCATAGGCCTCGATCCCAGACCTTTTTTAGGCAACAGTCCTTCTCTTACAGGGTTATTAACAATTGTAACGACCTCCCATTGGAATTTGACAGATGCCCTTCTATGAACCACCTCAAAGTGTTATTACATTCCCAATTGTTTGAGAAGTTGTTGGATCAGTGTTTTCATCTGTACTGTTAGCTTAGAATTTTTGTCTGATACTGGTGCTCCCTTTAACCCCAAGAGCGGCAAAACATCTTGTTTTCATTGAATACCTTTCTGATGAACAGAGAAACCCTGACAATGAAACGCTCAACCTGACTGGATCCGGGTAACTTGGGCCTCCAATCCCGAATCCGTGAACAAATTGCTGCATTCCAGCATAATAGGAATTTCTACTTGCGGGTGAAGGGCTCCACTGCACGTGCCACCAGTGGTGTTCCCCAAGAGTCAATTTTAGGTCCCCTGCTGTTCCCGATATATATAATTAATTTGGCGAAGAGGATCAGCAGTCCCTGTGACATGTTCGCATACGATTTGAGACTCGTGGGATGCCCTAGCCAATCTTTGATGCAACGAGACCTCGACGAAATTCATCAGCGGACACTTGACTGGGAACTCCCGTTAAATTTTGCGAAATATGGACAACTTACGGGTGCCGAGACCGAGTACCCTCTCAGGTGGATAGGGGGTCTGAGACACGTGCGCTCATTCAAAAACTACCGAGATGAGGAATTTAAGAATACGGGTTACTGGAGACTTCAAGGTGTCAACTCAATGTATGTTTTGCAGCCCATAAAGCAAATCGGAGACGCTACCAACTGAAGAAGACAGTGGTCTCTGGATAAACCGGTGTCCTTGTGCCTCTGTATAAGACTTACGTGAGGTCGCATGTGAAGTGTTGCGTGCAGGCTTGGTGTCCCTATTTAGTCAAAGATACAAAGGTCTTAGAAAGAGTGCAGAATAGATTTACGAAGTTTTTGTTGAACTTTGGAGGATGGATTACTCCAGCAAACTTGAGCGCCTCAATCTCTTCTTCTTAGAAAGAAGACCACAAAGGGGAGAACTTATAAAAGTCTTTAAGATCCTGAGAGGATTATTTGAGGCAGGGAAGCAGTTGTTTACTTGCAACCAAAACTCATCGCTGAGAGGGCACGAGTTGAAGAATGTGAACGAAAAAGCTAAGGCTCAAATCCGGGCCAACTTTTTTGCATATAGAGTTATGAACAGGTGGAACAAATTACCATCCGAGGTGGTGTTGGCCAACTCGGTTATTGACTTTAAGCGTAAGTTTGATGCTTGTTGGTTGACATTAATCCAGGATACGAGGAGATAAGGTGACCAGGATCTACTTAACCTGATGGTACCCCTCTCTCTTTCCTCTGTCTGCATCTCTTTTTAATGCTTCTCACCCCCTCTTTATTACCAGTTATAGACAGGTTTTGTAGGACTTCTCTACTAGTTATTCGTCTCTCAACTTTTCTTCCCTTGTCAAAGTCAGGAATTGTTTTTATTCTGTCATCCAGGAGTGTGATGGGGATATGGTAGCACCAGCATTGGCTTTAATCCTGTCTTTCAATCGGAGTATACCATGATTTCTGACGGTGATTCCAATCCCGCTTCCCTTCCTCATTCAAACTCTAGCAACCAGAAGATCGCTTGCACGGTCATGTTGAGGACCTGTCCGGGGATATTCTCGCTGCTCTTCCAATAATCTACTGCGTTCTACACCTTGTCAGCCATGCTTAGTCCGGAGAAAGTAGTGGGAAAAACGGCGGCTTTGGAAACCGCCAACGCCCAATTGAGAGGTGTGTCTTTTGATCGCTCTTGGCAAGAGAGAGCGAGAAGAGAACAGTGGAGCGAAACTGAGTCACTAATCATGACAAACCAGAAACTACAGCTTAAGACTGAAGCCGTAGTTTCCGCAACAACAGTACCCACCCCGACCTGTGTGCTAGTGGAAGAAAGCAGGGAGGCCGTTTCCGTAGTCACCCCAACGACTGACTCTTGAAGCATGGGGCACCACTTTTAAAGATATTGTACTGAGGCCGTCCCTCGAATAACCTAAGCCAAAAACCACTGATAGGTTCCATAGAAAATTCTTCCATCCTAGGATTCGGAACCATAGCGGCTTTCTGGGGCCGCCGCCTGGGACTCAAAAAACATTTTGTTCGCCCGTCCCACGGGGTATTTCTATCGGTGACCTCATTAAACAGCGCACATTGCCCCCCTTTAAGCCTTGTATTCGAAAGACAAAAACGTCAAATTTTCCATGGGTGAAGAATCCCAAACACCCTCCGAAAAAGAGGAATTTAGCAGGGGCGCACACGCTGCAATCAACGACACCAAGAGTGCTGGTCAGGCGTCCTACAGGAGAGCTGACACACGCACAAGCGGTGACTGCGTCTGCATCCACACAAGAGGGCCAACAGAGCCACTTGGCAGCAGAAACCGATTCCAACCCCACCACCGTCTCCATTTCTAGGTCTTCTCACGCAAGCTTTTCCTAGCATGCTCCTATCTCTTTTCTCGCCAAGCCATGTACAGAAGTAGCTCTCAAGTGCACGTACGCGAAGTTTCTGAGTTTACTTAATAAATTCCCGGAAACCAGACAGCTAATTCATGATACACAACCGCAAATATTCGCTTTCTTGGGGACCTGGCTTACGTGTGACATCAGTGACGGTGAACTGAATGTTCCTGGATATTCGGTTTACCGAACCGAATCCGCCCGAGGAAGAACAGGATGTTCTGCGGTTTTCCCTCACCAGCATCTCCTAACACCCAGGGTTATTAGTGGATTTCAGCCTTCTGATAAATGTGATGCTCTTTGGCTTCGACTGGCACTGCGTGGCCCAGACCCACTCCTAGTGGGGGTCATTTACCCTTGTCCTTCATCTGACATCTCCGACAGGGACACTCTTCTTATGAACCTAGGCAACTGTCTAGGACTACAACACTTTGATTATCTGTTTATTGTGGACGAATTTATTGTTTCCAAGATAAACTGGACATCAGTTTCTCACCAGGAATGTGGAAGCGGATTCTGGAATTCCTTATCGAGGTTGGTACGCCGGAGAGCGTGGACACAGCATTTCAACGCCTCGACGCGGTATCGTCCTGGTCAGATTCCCTCTTTGCTCGACTTAGTCATTGCTGAGGAGAGCCACCTGGTGGACAGAGTGGTCATTAAGCCGCCACTTGGACAACGTGATCACTCTTTGCTCACCTTTGATCTTATTTGTTACTGGTTAAAACAAACAGTAAAGAAGTCCACAGTTCGAAGCTTTAATCAAGCTGACTTTAACGGCTTGAGGAGCTACCTAGGTTCATTACTTCTGGATTGTGGTTCCGCGGACCAGAACCACCGTGCACTTCAAAGCGCAATAGAAAAAGCGAACGAGTTATTTATGCCGCGCAAGCTGTGCACTTTCTCTAATCGGCCATCTCTTCCGCGCAGAATGCGTCGTCTCCTTGACGACCGTTCCCATTTATTTGCGAAGCACAAGCTTACGGGAAACTCGGAGGAACTACGCGCGTTCAACATTGTTAGAAATAGGCGTAGATTGGAAATCCGTGAGCACACCAAAAGCGTACAAGAAAAGGTCCTCAGCAAGACTCGCGAGAACATAAACTTCCTGTTTAAGCGTATGCGACGACTAAGAAAGGATAAACCCTCGGCTCTTTCTCTGCGACTGCCTGACGGGGAGGCCTCATCTGACTCCCTAGTTGTGGCCCAGTTATTTAGGGACTACTACACGGAAGTCTACAGCGTCGCCTCGCCGGACTGCCACCCTATCCTCCAGCAGCAGAATTTCCGGCAACCACGCGTTACTGCTGAGTTTTCTGTGCTGGATTTTGAGAAAATTTTACTTAAGGTGATTTCATACAGTTCAATGAGTCCAGACAAGGTCCGTCTCAGAATTCTCAAAGAAGCAGCCGCTAGTCTGGCAGAAACTTTTTAAAAGCTGTTCAAACAGACACTGCAGACTGGCAT